>BKCP01011625.1:396254-429330 GCA_008636005.1 Striga asiatica | reverse complement strand
AAATGAACTTTATTTGAGGCTGATGGTTTCTCGTACATGTTGGAAAGAGCCTTCATGAGGCCTGCTGTCGTCTTTTCTTTTGCAATGTTAAAAGCAACATTACGGGATAACGTCAGCCGGATGGCTCCAAGAGCTTGTCTGTCAAGGAGACTCCATTCTTCCTCCTTCATGTCCTCTGGCTTCTTTCCAGTGAGTGGTTGATACATATTCTTCTGGTACAGATAATCCTCGATCTGCATCTTCCAGAAGCCAAAGTCCGCACCGTCGAACTTTTCGATTTTCATTTTTCCTTCGTCTGCAGCCATCACTTCGACTCTGATCTGACTTCACTGCCGGATCGTTTCTGATAATTTTTGTGAACGACCGTGTTTCAAAACACGTCGGTAAATAAATTTGTAGCGCCGACAAATTTGGCACTATTTCCGTTTTTCACTATTCACGGAATAGTAACCCACACAAAAATTACAGAATTAACAATCTGGCTCTGATACCAGTTGTTGGGAAAAATACGCTGAATTTTCATGAAGTCGGATCTATAAAAGTGAAATAAAAAATAAAAATTGGACACACCAATTTGATAACGGAGTTCGGCCAATAATGCCTACGTCTCCGGACTACTGCAGATATTTTGTTGGGAAAAAGAAAATACACTCGTGTTTACAAAACACTCTCGAAACTACTTACAACTCACAACTCAAATACACCCAGAAGCTAAAACTTTTGCTTTCTGCTCCCTTTCTTTTTCTCTCTTTCTCTCTGTATTTGGTTCTTTTCGTTGTGATTTTTGTTCATTAGGATCCCTCTATTTATAGATGCAAAATGCATCAAATTTCAAAGAATGTGTGTGGCTGCCTTTGATTTTTCTTCCTTTGGTGTGCTGCACGTTTTTTTCTTCTTCATTTTGAGCTTGTCAAAGAAATGAGGCTGCTGCCTCTTTGTCAAAATTGATGGCTTAACATCAACAATGTTCCTATGTATTTTAATGATTTCAATTTCGATCCTAATGCACGTGAGGTTATATTATTCTTCCAAATTTTACATTCCGTGCATCGCACGGATTACGTACTAGTGAAATGAATTGTAAAAGTTATTTTCCAAATTGTAATAGTTATCTTCTAAACTGAATTCCAAAAAAATCTGGCAATTTCTGAGGCCCATAAGGTTCCAACACCTTTGCCTAAAGTACAGCTACTTTTATGCCGCACTTCATTTTAGTAATCAGTTTATTATCATTGATTCTATAGTCAAACGTACTCGTAATTCTCTTTCTTGAAATGCTGGAAGCCGGAGCGGATCCTCTCTTCCGTGTCCGTCGCCCCTTTCCCGGCCAACGCCGTTGTCAACTCCCTCACCTTCGCCGTGGCCGCCGCACGCAACTCACTTTTCTCGCTGCACTCAATAAAAAAAAAAAAGGGTTTGAATATTCAAAAACGAAATAATATTGAGACACCGCGTGGGACCCACTCATACTCTGCTTTCTTTTCCTTCGTTTTCTCTATAGTATAATAAATATATTTCTAGAAAAAAGAAATTACCGTGTTTATTTTCATTCCTTTTTCTACACTATTTTTCTAGAAAAAGAAATTGCAATATTTAATATTGGATGGTAGGATTAAAATTCATGAAGCCAGGTGATGTGGCACGGGAATGTGAGCCGGAATTAACAGAAAGGGTCAGAGCTTTTGAGGTAAATTACGTCGGACTGCCATAAATAGAGAGGGGAATCCCGAGGGTAAAATAGGGGAAAAAATAATTAAGCGATCAAAAGCAGCCGAAAAGATCGGATTTACCTGAGAAGTTTTTGCAGTCCTTCAATGGCTTCCTCATACTTCTCCTTTGCCATTTTCCTCTCTGCAGAAGCAGAATCACCGACTGGACTACATATTATTATTATTATTATTAATTATTTTAGGAAACAGTTCAAATAGTTTAAATAAGAATTATGTGATCATGTATATTGAATCGAAACCAAGACAATAACTGTCCGAATATCGGTTGGTATTTATCATTAATTAGTGACTTTCTTTTTGCTAATGATCCTTCAAAAACAAAATATGGAAATTCTGTAAAATTATAAATCGAAGTTTTTTCATTATAGAAAAAGTTGAAAGATCAACAGAAAAAGGAGTAACAATAGGAAGAAAAAGAAAAGGAAATTAATTGGAGGATTTTTATTACTTATTTGGGGAGGATTTCGGTATTCTGACCTTTTGGATCGTCGGCTTTCTTGACTTGGAATATGAACCAAATAAAACTGAACCAGAACAAGGATAAAGGTTAATTCGATAAATGATGTCCTAAAGGCAGGTTCAGTTTCTTCTTGTATAGTTGAACAAAGTTAACAAACCATGGTTAGCAAATGAATCGTATGGATAATGACCATGGTTAGTGATGTCTTAATTGGCGAAATGTGGAAATGCGATGCGGGACACACTAAAAAATCATTTTATTTTATTATGTATTTTTTTTATTTATTAAAAAGAAAATTCAACTCTCAATTCTATTGTGAAAGGATGGGCAAAATAGAAGCATTCATCTTGATTGATTGTCTTCGAGCTCAAATTTGGATTTTGAGATTTGAGATTTGAAGAACTTTCAAAATAGAATTGATAAAGAAACTGTTGACGTAAGGAAGAAAACTGATGAAGATAATGAGGCCGAATGGATTTCTACTTATATCTTAATAAAGAATTTCAACAGCCACTTTGTATTTATTACGGCTTTTGGGACTTCACTCGTTATTAATTTTTGACCCAAAATATTTTATAATTAAATTACTTAAGTTTAATATTGTTATTTGTATTGTAATATAGATTATCAATATGTCAGATCGATGTTTATGATAAATAAAGAGAGACAAAGAGAGAAAGCAATAGAAGAGAATAACAGAGAAGAGATACGTCGTCAAAACCATCATCTTATTCATTCACTTGAGCCTTGTATGTAAGGGAATACAATGTACATGACTAAAGACCTAATGGGCTCCTAGCCCATACCTACAAAGCCTATATCTAGGTATAATGTCCACAAATTAATATTTACAACACTCCCCCTTGGACATTACCGCATCATGTCCATGCCTCGTTAAAAACCTCGCTAGAAAACCCAGTGAGAAAAAATAGTCGAGGAAAAGAGTACATGACATATGTATATTTATGTGTTACACTTGTTGCCTCATTAAAAACCTTACTAAGTAAAACTCCATGGGAAAAAACTTAGTTAAGGGAAAAAGAGTACAACACCGACCGACAGGGCCTAATTTTCAGGATTAAAATTAGCCTTTCGGGCTCGATCTTCGGGATTTATTTATCCCTCCCCCTGAAGGCAAGAGCCTTTCAAGTTACATTTATAATTGTTTGCTGCTCCCCCTCTATGTAAGAGCTTTCTAAAAATGAATCGTCATGATACTTTCTTTTCTCTTCCGGAGTTAATATATTCAAAAATACCATCAAATGTATTTAGTATCATCAAATGTATTTAGATAATTTATTTGTGTAACACAAGCTATATTATCTTCGAGATAAATATGGGAAAATCTCAATAAAAGTAACAAAAGGTTAATACCATTTCAGAGATATATAACCAATCTAGGATCCAGTACTTCAGGGAACAAATATACAATTGATGTCCTTATCCACCAATATCATATATCAAGTCAACTCAACATACATGAAAGCATAATGGGATATTCTCCATATTTATCATGATATCTCTTTTAGAAGAGAAATAGTAAATATTGCTAGCAATTTCATCGCAAATGCAGTATCAGGCCTGATGCAGTTTGCGTGATAAAAGTTCAGCACAATTGCGCTTAGTGAATAAATTTTTGGTCGTTTGTGGACTTCAAGTCCATTAGAACTTCAGGTCCTATAATATCCTCATTTGTTTCTTTGGATCTTTATCTCTTTGTCAAATTTCAAATATTTGACACTCGTTGGTGTTATAATTTTACATCTCTGTAAAGAGTTTCAAGTAGATTGGTTAGGTAAAAAATATTCCTTCTAGGAGATGCTCGATCTACAGGTCGAGATAACACTCTTTGGTATTTAACCAAGAGTTTTGAAAGAGTATTATTTTTGGAATAAGTTCAAAAATAAATATATTGAAGATATGTTCCTACAAGCACAAGGAATCTATTTAAGAGAAGTTAGTTTACTTATTTAGATAGATATTCGAATTTTCTGTTTATTTATTAATTAAGTTACATGATCTCATTTTGGTATTGTTTTTGTAGGATCTCGGTTTTAAGGAAGGGATACTCATGAGATAAGGAGAGATCAAGAGAAGATCATCATGTAAGGAAAGAAGATCTTACGAGAGAGAAGAAGAGTTCTAATGCCACTATGGGACTTTGGATAAACTTGGAAGGAAATCAAGAATCTTTAGAAGACTCCATACGAAGGAAATTGTATAAATACTCACCTTGAATATCGAAGTAGGGTTGCTGAGATTATCACTTACACACGCCACCTTTGACCTTCAAGTTTTTGTGCTTACATTTTATTTTCAGTTTAGTTCTCGGAACACTCGATCACCGAAGAACTGAAATCATTTTGATTGTATTTTTCCTTTATTCCGATTCAGACATTTCGTTATTTACACTTAGGAAGTAAATGTGTGAAAAATAAGTCCACGGAAAGTGGCCGGAGAAGTGGTAGATAGATTGATTCATAGTGAGGCTAGACTAGAAGGGAGTTCTAGTTTTTGTAAGACTAAACTATGTTTGTAAGAGTTATCAATGAAAGAGCTCTGAGGGGAAGTGGGATGCTTCCCTGAAGAGTTTTTAAATCTTTGGTGTATTGCTTCCGCTATATTTCATCTTTACTCTTGTTCTTACAAAGTTGAGCGCACTCTCGATTAATATATACGTTTCAATTGGCACCAGAGCAGTGTTCCTGTTTTAATCACAGGATAAAGATCTTTGGGCACCTTGGGTTGGTCACCATGAATCACGATGGTATGTCTGTTTCGCGCCCTCCATTCCTTGACAGTTCGAACTATGGATACTGGAAGTCCATGATAGTCATCTTTCTTCTCTCCCTGGGAAAAGGAACCTGGCAAGTTGTTGAGTCAGGATGGACTATGCCGCTTATGAAAAAAATTCCACTGGAAACTAAGGCAAGTGAATCCTCGTCGTCGACTTCGGCAGATCAAGTTTTAGTTGAGAAATCAAGAGATCTTTAGACTGATGAAGATAGACAAGCTGAAGAAGCGAACTTTCGTGCACTATGTGCTATCATGTCGGCTGTGGATCCAACGTATCACAAGATGATTATTTAGTGCACCACAGCTTACGACGCATGGAAGATTCTTGAGAGGCAATTCGAAGGTACGAACGCTGTTAAATCCTCGAAGCTTCAAAGGATTACGACTGAACTTGATGAGATCCGGATGAGAGATGATGAAATTATTGACATGTACTATGCACGTTTCTGTGATCTTATAAACCAAAGTGCAATGCTTGGTGAACACATATCAGAGGCGAGGCAAGTACAGAAGTTGACGAGAACCTTGCCGGACAGGTTTGGAATCAAGATCACAGCCCTTGAGAGTTTTCAGAGAATTAAACGACTTGGCATTGATGATCTCCTTGGCGATCTACGCACGTTTGAAATAAACCACAACTTCGACTCAATGAAGTTAGCCAAAGGAAAAGGCCTAGCTCTAAAAGCCAAGGATCGCACAACAATAATTCAAGAGGATGATTCGGATGAAGAATCCTTTGATGCTGATGAGATTATGAAGGCTCTCACGGTTCTTACTAAAAATGTCTCAAAACTGAAGAAGTTTCAGAAGAAACGATTTCAAGGAAACAAACCCTTTGAATGAAGTAAGAATATGATCTAGCAATTGGGTGATCAGCGTCCCAATATGCAGTTGAGCAAGTTTCAGAACGCTAATCAAGGCGTAGAAAAAGATCAGTGTCGAGAATGCAAAGAGTTCGGTCACTTTCCAAAAGAATGCCCCGACTTCAAGAGGAAGAACAAGACCTATAAGGCAACTTGGTCTGACTGCAGCGAAGACGAGGATGAAGAATCTGAGAATACTGAAAACTCTCACTATACCAATAATCTTGCCATATATCCTCATAATAATTATAACTGCTTTACATCTTCTGTGCATCTTACTGATGCTGAATCTGATGCAGGTTCTCACACTAAAGAATCGAGCTAACCTGAGGAATTCTCCGACCCTGCTGCTGAGAATCTTGTGCTTCACAAGTATGCTATAGAGAAGTGTCTCAAAGCTGCCAAAATCATCAAGAAGTATCAAGCCCAGACTGAAAAGATGAAGCGGTTGGAACAACGATCAGTCGAACGTGAGAAGGAGATCACTTATCTTAGGAGTGAACTTCAGATGATGAGAGTTCTGATCGTAGAGCTGAACGAGAAGCTCATCAAATCAGATCTTCAGGCTGGAAAGCAAGATAAGGATGTCAATAGTTGTCATGCCAAGATTGCTCTACTTGAACACAACGATAAACTGAGCAAGCAGGTAAGTGGTGAGAAGAATTTTAATATTGAATCATTGCGTAATGAGTTGTTTGCTGTGCAGAAACTTGCGGGTGAAAGGGAAACCGAGATTGGTGTTCTCAATGAAGAACTTGGTCGAGTGATGGAGGAAAGTGTGTCTCTCTGAAGTTACTGTGCAACCATAGAAGAAAACTCAGCAAGAGTGATGCTATCATCAAAATGATTAATAAGCCCCAGTCCTCGTTTGCTAAAGTTCAAAGGATGAGTCAACAAATGACTACTGCAGATATGAGTAAGAACTTTTGTGATCTGAAATTGAAAGGTAAGGTAGGCGAATCTAGTACATCTCTGAGCAAGTCAGATCTGACCTTTGTAAAAGAAGGTTACAACATAGATGGAAAGAATGGTAAGCCTAACTCTATTAAAAATCTGCGCACAAATTCAGGTAAGAACTTTGTGCCTGTGTATCATTATTGCAGTATTTGTGGTCATATCCGACCTAGTGTTATAGAATGCATAATGATATCTATACTGGTCAAATTTTTGATTGGAGTCCACATGGTGTGCCCTTGAAAACACCTAAAATAAAAGTTGATTTGATAAACCATGAACCAAAAAAGATTTGGGTTCCTAAAGGCAGTAAGAACATGTGCTTGTCATCTATTCTAGCATTGAAATCCACTTCTAATTCTGATTGGTACTTTGATAGTGGATGTTCTTGACATATGACAGGTAGTAAATCCAATTTGATTAATATCTTGCATGTGTCTTCTAGTACTGTGACCTTTGGTGATGGTGCTAAGAATAGGGTTCTTGGTATTGGATGCTTGAATGTTCCTGGTTCGCCTAAGCTTCAAAATGTTCTACTTGAAGAAAACTTGAAAGCTAACTTGTTGAGTATTAGTCAACTGTGTGATCAAGGCTTGTATGTGAATGTCCCTAAATCTGAATGTTTTGTTTCTGATAAAGAGAACAATCAAGTTCTTACTGGCACTAGATCTAGGGAAACTGTTATCTTGTCGAACTTGAATTGAAATGTAATAAGACCAGTACTGACACGGTAGAACTTTGGCATCAGAAACTTGGACATATTAATTATCCTCACTTACATGAGTTATCTTCTACAGGTGCTATCTGTGGTTTGCCGAAGTTAAAGAAAGAACTATCACGTGTTTGTGGTTCATGTCAGATGGGCAAACAAAAGAGGGCCTCACATAAGAGACTGACTGATGTGAGTACGAACAAAATTATGGAACTGATACATATGGATCTGATGGGGCCGATACAGGTAGAGAGTTACAGCGGTAAGAAGTATATTCTGGTATGTGTAGACGATTACTCGAGATTTTCGTGGGTTGATTTTTTAAAAGAAAAATCTGATGCTCTTGAGGCATTTCAGAAACTTGTGTTAAAATTAGAAAATGAAAAGATAACTAACCTCGTTGCTATTAGAAGTGATCATGGTAAAGAATTTGAAAACCGTGGATTTGAGTCTTTCTGTGATTCTTGTGGAATATTTCATCAGTTTTCATCACCCATTACTCCTCAATAGAATGGGGTGGTAGAACGTAAGAATAGAACCTTACAAGAGATGGCTAGGGTGATGTTGGTACCGCAGGGGATGTCTTTAAAATGGTGGGCTGAAACAATTAATACGACATGCTATATTATTTACCGTGTATATTGTAGGCGAGGTACAAGAACCACCTTTTATGAATTCAGGAAAGGTAAGGCTCCCAATGTGAGGTATTTCCATGTTTTTGGCTGTCGTTACATCTATAATGACAGGGAGCATCTGGGTAAGTTTGATCTAAAAGTGACATTGGTCAATTTCTTGGTTACTCCTCAAATAGTCGTGCTTATCGTGTATATAATTTACGTACAGAGGTTGTAATGGAGTCAATCAATGTTGTTTTTGATGATTTTTCTGATACTGTTCTTACACCTGATGTGTCCAGAGTTGATGTTAGTAGTGGTAAGAAGTCTGTAGGTGTTAAACCTGAGAATATTTTGAATGAAATTAAAGTTGAAAACTCAGAACTTGATGAAGGTGTCCATACTGGTTCTCATGATGAATATAGTGTTCCAACATCCACAGGAAATTCGGCTGAATTTAGGTAAGATCCTCCTGCCAAAATTCAGAAGGGTCGTCCTAGAGATCAAATTATAGGAGGTATAACTGAACGTAATACTCGTGGCGTAAAACCTGACTTTAGAAAAATGGCTGGCTTGTGCCACTTTGCTTGCTATGTGTCTAGGTTAGAACCGAAAAATGCAAAAGAAGCCTTGAGTGATGATTTCTAGGTGTTAGCTATGCAAGAGGAACTAGAACAGTTTGTTAGAAACGATGTTTGGGAATTTGTTCCTAGACCCTCAGATTCTAATGTGATTGGCTCAAAATAGATTTTCAAAAACAAAACGGATGAATATGGGGAAATTACTAGGAACAAAGCCTGATTAGTGGCACAGGAGTACACCCAAGAGGAGGGTGTTGACTTTGATAAGACATTTGCCCCTTTTGCGCATCTAGAGTTTGTCAGGATGTTCGTATCTATTGCATGTTTGTTGGATTTTATCATATATCAAATGGATGTGAAGTCTGTGTTCTTGAATGGGTTTCTGAAAGAGGTTGCTTATGTGAAGCAACCTGAAGGTTTTGTTGACCCTCATCATCCAGATTATGTTTATAGGTTGAAGAAGGCATTGTACGGGCTCAATAAAGCTCCTAGAGCCTGGTACGAACGTTTGACTCAATTTCTGGTCAAAAAGGGATATTCTTGAGGGGGAGTTGATCAAACTCTCTTTGTGCGTATGTCTAACAAAGATATTATTATAGTACAGATTTATGTAGATGATATTATCTTTGGTTCCACCTCGAAAGCATGGGTTGATGAATTTGAGAGTCATATGCCTAAAGAATTTGAAATGAGCATGATGGGTGAGATGTATTTCTTCTTGGGCTTGCAAGTGAAGCAATTCAAGGATGGGATTTTCCTTCATCAAACCAAGTATGCTAAAAATCTGGTGAATAAGTTTGGTCTAGAGAATTCTAAGTGTCCAGCAACACCTATGGGAAGCCATAAAAAGCTCTCTAAAGATGAGGCTGCAACACCGGTTGATCTTACGCTCTATAGGAGCATATAGGGAGTTTGTTGTATTTGACTCCAAGTAGACCAGACTTGTGTTTCAGTGTTGGTATGTGTGCCCGTTATCAGTCTAATCCTAAGGAATAACATTTAAAAGCCGTGAAACATATAATTAAGTATGTTCATGGTACCTCAGACTTAGGAATCTTGTACTCTCATGATACTACTGCTAGTCTTGCAGGGTACTGCGATGTCGACTGGGCTGGGAACATTGATGACCGGCGTAGTACATCTGGAGGGTGTTTCTACATTGGGAACAATCTGATCTCGTGGCTGAGCATAAAGCAAAATTGTGTTGCACTGTCTACTCGGCTAGAAGTTGCTGCTCCCAGCTTCTGTGGATGACACAAATGATGGTGGAGTTTGGACTTCAGGTAAAAACCATAAACCTACTTTGTGATAACACCAATGCTATCAATATCTCTCATAATCCTGTTCAGCACTCCAGAACCAAACACATAGATATACGGTACCATTTTATTAGAAATTTGGTAGAAAATGAAGTGATTGTTCTTGAATATGTGCCAACACACAACCAGTTGGCTGATATATTGACCAAGGCACTGGATTCCCAACGGTTCATTTCTCTAAGGAAATCCTTAGGGATGTGCACTCTCTGAATGTTTGCGTGAATTTGCATTATATTATATTGTATTGTATATTACTTAATCTATTATATATTGCATTGCTTGTAAGCACACAGGGTATTATTTGCATTAGGCATGTCTTGCATTATTGCATATACTCTCACCACTAAGTCATAAATGAAGTTCTGACTCTTCTGAAAGCGATTGAGGTGTTGATTGTCTTTAATTGATTACGTGTTCATGCATGCCCTGGAACAAATTTATTTCTGTCAAAAAGAGCTGCCTTCACACAATGATCAAGAGCGATAGCTAGCACATGGTTCGCTTCTTTTTGGATCGACTGTGAAAAGAGCGTCATGGGAAGAAAACGTTGTGAAGGGTGGTAGCTATTGGCAACCACTGCAATTTATTGTGTGGTGTTTTTACACGGAGTTATAAGGTGGTCTTTTTCATAAAAAACGTAGTGCATAATGTTAAAAAAACAAAAACGAGTTCTTACACCGAGCATTGAGGCAAAGTAGTGGGGTTGACTTTCACTATTGCAGTGATTGTTACTAAGTGAAAAGCCTCGATGTGAATATGTTGCTTAAAATCATTGGGCAAAGTAGTGGGGTTGACTTTCACTATTGCAGTGATTGTTACTAAGTGAAACGCCTAGTGAATAAAAAATCTCATGTTCTTTCGGTGTAGGAATTCTGGAGTGATATGACTTGCACTACATATATAAATATATATATATATATATATATGTATGTATAATACCGCCTCTGTTTTGTTCCTTGGTTTGTGTCACAATGTTGATTTTGGATTAATTATGCATCAATCTCACTTAAGGAGATTAGGAATGAACTTTATTGATTTTAGTGTCTTGCATGCTATTTTTATTTAATTTTCATTCTTAGGCATACATCATACGATTTCTTTCTTGAAACCGAGCTATTTGGGTCTTAGATATTTTGTGTGGTATGTATTATGGAATAAAATCTAATTTGCCTATTTGAATTTCGAAATAAATTGGGAAGTAATGAGTGTTTGAATTTGATTTGGATAGATTTGATTGTCATAAAACCGCCCAACTCTTTTCTCTCTCCACTTTGAACCACAGAAACCAACTTTTGCGGTTTCCTATGTCAGAATCCTTTTAAACCAACACGGCACCCTATCTCTCTCACTCATTGTTTCATTCAAATCTCTTCTCTTCTCTCTTCAGTTTTCCCTTACCGACCCAAACCCTAATTCTCAAACATACTCCATCATCATTTATTCTCCATGGCTGGTAGCAAGGACAAGTCAAAGAAACGCCATAAGAAGCATAAGGACAAGTGCTCTAAGCGACGTCGATACACGGTCGCTCCAAGTTCGCCGCGGGAGTCATCACCACCGGAAACTTCTCAGCCTTAAGCGACACCACCTGTTACTCCATCTGCATCACCGGAAAAGATGGACACCGAGAACAGATCTTCACAACCCTCTCCAATGTCCACAAATCTTCATGTTCTCTCTCCTCCCTTGCTTCAAGAAATCGCCGCCGACACAACTCAGGGGGAGTCGTCGGCGTTTCCTACATCTGCCACTAAGTCGACCACCAAGGAAGGCGACAAAGAGGACACCACCTGTACTACCATTGAAGTCCGCTCCGACCAAGAGACAGACCCCTCCTCGCCGTCCGTCTATCCGCCGATCTGCAAGGCGCACGGGTAAGGAACCTGTAAAGACAGTTCCTGTTGAGTAGGAGCCAGAGGATGATGACTATGACTTGTCCAATGCCTATTCGAACAGGTTTTATACTCAGGTTTCTTTTGGTCGCTTTGAAAATTTTTCATCTTATGGTTTTTGGGCTGAACATCCTCTTGCTGACGGGAAGTATGTTGATTTGGGTATTGTTTCACTCATTGATGCTGTTGGTTTGTCTAAAACCGTTTCTGGCCTTAGTCCTTTATTTGGTCAAGCTGTGAGGGAGTTTTATGCGAATTTAACTCCTGCCGTTTTTACTCCTGGTAGCTCTCGTTTCCATAAACTCTTTCTTAGGATTAGAGTTATTGATTTCTCTCTTGAGTTGTTAAATGTGCATTTGGGATTGTCTGCTAATGTTCCTTCTTTACCCGAAGTTGATCTTGATGTTGTCACTCAAACCCTTTCTAAAAACCAACTTGATACTTGGCCTGGTTCAAATCTGCCTGTGAGTTCCCTTTGCCTTACCGCCAACATTTTCCACAAAATTGGTACTGGTATTGGACGCCTACCTCCAACAAGAATTTGCTTACAGAACTTCAGAGCAAGGTTCTTTATTGGGTTATGGATGGTCAGGTGTTTAATTTTTGTGACGTTGTTTTTTATATCATTTACTCGTTCATAATCAATACCGATTCTCGTCGCACCCTTCTTTTTCCTTGTCTGATTTGGTCGTTCCTTGCTGCTAATAATTTCATTGTGAATCCTCGCTTCAACGATGTGCTTGAGAACCCGGGCAAAGCACTTACGGTTAGTTCTCGTACTCTGAATGAGAAAGCCACTCCCAAGGCTAAGTTTGACCTTGCTCCATCTCTGGTTCCCACCAAGTGGGATGAATTTTTGATCCAACAACTTGCTGAATGGGATGGAGTTGCAAAGAAAGTTGTTGCACAGCAGGCTTATCTTCGTCAAGTCCTTCAGGCTGTTAAGGGGTTGCAGCGCAGGAACTCGGGAGCAGGCCCTTCGGCATCCCGTAGTTCGAAAAAGGGAGAGAAGGCCAAGAAGGCTAAGGGTGATGAGACTGAGGATGAAGAAGATGAGTCTGAGTCAGGGGGAGAGTCTCCATCTGGATGAAGTTGCTGTTGGTTGCTGCTGCCTGTTGATAGTTGTTAGTTTTTGTGTGATTTTGGAGGGATGTAGTGAGGTCTTGCCTGTATAAGAACCTCTTTTAATTAGCTTATGTCTGCATTTGATGAACTTTGATGGCTGGTTGTTTTTTTAATGGATACTAATGTTTAGATCATGCACCTTGTTGAAATTTGCAGGGTCACTGAGGTTACTCTCAGTTTCTGATTTGAGATACTTTGTTGATTGCTTTATGAGCTATTTGTTATTTTGTGCTTGTTGTTCTAACTATGTTTTAGGTTATCTTCAGTATATGATTTTTGAACTAGATGTCAAAGGGGGAGATTGAAAGAGTATTATTTTTTGCATAAGTTCAAAAATAAATATATTGAAGATATGTTCCTACAAGCACAAGTAATCTATTTAAGGGAAGTTTGTTTACTTATTTAGATAGATATTCGAATTTTCTGTTTATTTATTAATTAAGTTACATGATCTCATTTTGGTATTGTTTTTGTAGGATCTCGGTTTTAAGGAAGGGATACTCATGAGATAAGGAGAGATCAAGAGAAGATCATCATGTAAGGAAAGAAGATCTTAGGAGAGAGAAGAAGAGTCCTAATGCCACTATGGGACGTTGGATAAACTTGGAAGGAAATCAAGAATCTTTAGAAGACTCCACACGAAGGAAATTGTATAAATACTCACCTTGAAGATCGAAGTAGGGTTGCTGAGATTATCACTTACACACGCCATCTTCGAGCTTCAAGTTTTTGTGCTTACATTTTATTTTCAGTTCAGTTCTCGGAACACTCGATCACCGAAGAGCTTAAATCATTTTGATTGTATTTTTCCTTTATTCTGATTCAGACATTTCGTTATTTACACTTAGGGAGTAAATGTGTGAAAAATAAGTCTACGGGAAGTGGCCGGAGAAATAGTGGATAGATTGATTCATAGTGAGGCTAGACTAGAAGGGAGTTCTAGTTTTTGTAAGACCAAACTATGTTTGTAAGAGTTATCAATGAAAGAGCTCTGAGGGGAAGTGGGATGCTTCCCTGAAGAGTTTTTAAATCTTTGGTGTATTGCTTCCGCTATATTTCGTCTTTACTCTTGTTCTTACAAAGTTGAGCGCACTCCCGATCAATATATATGTTTCAAGTTTCATTCTAACTCCGTCTATAAGCATGAGATAAATTATTTAATCTTTTATATAGTGTTCACCACACAATCTATTTGACCGAGATGATCATTTTGTATATTATCATTATACATAAGGTTCTACCTTGAATTTCTAAGTTTACTTCTTCAGGAAGAATTTAGTTGGTTGTACCATATCTTACCAACAACTTTAAATAATTAAACTAGTTATTATTTAATTATCTTTCATCTCGGGTACAAGAGTCCGTCCAGGACTTTCACATATGACTCAATAGTCATGGTAATGTTGCTAACATAAATACTAACTTGCGGAATCATTGATAATGAGAGAACTTATCTAAATAAATATTTGGGTCTCTACATAAACCCATGAGCATAATCTCGCTATATTTACATCATACCACCACATCACATATTTCATATAAATATTCATATAAATATGCTATCCTCCTGGGATATATCGTGTAGCGAGTGAAAGCTCTGCCTCAATTTTTCTTTCTATCTCAATCAACCTAAGTGCTTCTAGCACTTTCATTATTTTGATCCGGATCATTAATTCAGATAGTAAAAAAATCACATAGGCAAGTATGTTGTCGACAACTATGATATTCAATTTATATTTTTCTCTCAACCATTTGCTAGCCATATTTATAATCATTTCCCGTAACATCTAATATTCGCCGTTCCGCATTTCCAGTACTATTATGGTTTGATGCGCATGCAAGATGTACTGGATCAACTCTTCAGGAGTTATTTATAAAGGAGTGTTAATTCTTGAATATACATTTTCCGCGGACTTTCATACATCATATTCATTATATCACCTTATGCTTCTAGCATCAAGGAGTCAATCATTCCATAGAGAATTTGCTTACTTTGTGGTACATTTATATATATACAAATTGGCCACTCGATTATTACTATAGATTTCTCTTGGCAGAAATATAATATGAACTTCAAGTTCAATTTTTATTGCGTGGTTTCAAATAATGAAAACATTAATATTTCACATATTTCATGGCATTAATAAACTTATGCTCATATCTCCCCCTAATGCCGTGAAATCATCTTCATATATTATGCAAAACACGTACCAAATAATAAACTGATCCCCTATAATGGCCTCTAGGTACTAAAAATTCGACGGAGTATAAAAATCATATCATACCTAGCTTGTAACATAGGCCCATAAAGGTACAAATTGGTGGTGATATAAAATAGTGCATAATAAAATGACAATAAATTGCAGATTGGAAATGTTCGATTCTTCATGCATTTTTGGGGGAAATTGTCATAAATAATTGCCCAATATGATCCGACTGCTCATGCTACTTATGAAATATATAAGTTGGGCATCGAAGTATAATAATTTATTTCTAAGTGAACACTATATGTTTCAGACACTACAATTGAACTTTGCTTGCTAGCCATTTATTGTAGCTATCAACAATATTATGTGCTTCAGACATTACACATAAATTTATTATTGTAGCTATCAACAATATAAGTCAATGGTATGCATCTTATCAAATATACAAGCAAGCATAAGTAATTTCAGAATACTTATATATTGATCCAATTTTTGTAACATTCTGGTTACATCACTTGGTTAAGACTATATTGAGTATGCAAAGATGATCAAAATATCATGAACTTATCTAAAAATCAACGAGCTTATTTAGTAGATCAATCTTTCAAAGATACTCGCTAGATATTCTTATTCGCTTATGATACTAGTCAATAGGACCAATCCTTCAGGGATATCCAAGTCTAGGTCAATAAGATATTCATATTCACTAGTGATACTTTTAATTATATGATCCTTCAGGGAAAGTCAAATCTATAGGCATAAAATTCAACATAATATTTGCTCTGCAATCCATGACAGAATTAGAAAAATAACTGTACAAGTTGCATACCATTCATTTGGTTCATTAGTCAATTAGACTAAAGTTCAAGATATTCAAATTGATTTAGGCTCAATAAATTTGGATCAAGTCCATACTCATTGCATAAACCAACGGGACAGAATATGCAACTATAATTTTGAAAATAAATTCAAGTCGTAGTTGCGTATTTTGATAGCTTCCCCATATATGTTCCAAACAACATACACAAGTCACATGTTAAAAATTAATCCACATATGCTTCATGCATTTTCAGATGCATGGACAAAATAATAATATATGTGGGTATTTTTATTTCTTAACTCATCAGGAGTATAACAATTGAAGTATGATAAATTTTACATAAGTTATAATATTTTTCCTCCAACATCGATAATAATCCTTATCAAGAGGATAATGTCTACTGGACATATTAGTGTTACCACTTTCAAATCTTAACAAGTAATGTGAAGAATGATATGATACATATAAAACAAGAGATGCTCATATACAAATAAGGACAATTAAATCAAGAAAATATATAGACGTATAGAAGATAGATAATTTTCTATCAACATATCTCATGTAGAAAATTATAGTTTTGTACATGTGCTTCTGGCACTAATACAATCTCAAATAACTATTTTTATATCACTATTCTTAATATATTGTGCTCATGAGTATTGATTTGGTTGGATTTCATTATTCTCATGTATTACTGCAGGAATACATACTGTTCATAACAAATCACAAAATATTCGATAGCATCTTAATTCAAAAGTAGTCATCAAGACTTACGCATGTTGATACTTCAGGTGAGTATATCAAAACTTTATTGCGAATTTATGGGAGATACTTACATGGGACTTGATCCTTCAAGGAGTGTATAAGAAATTCATTGTCAACTTACAAGCTATCGATAAATGAAATATTGATTGACATCTTATAGACAACCGGTACATTGTTCCAATTATTCTATCCATCAATATATAATATTAGTGTCCTTTCGAGACTACCAGTATTAAATTGAATCTTATACATTTGGATAGATAGATATTTTTTAAATAATACGCCATCATTTTCATAATTGCACAATTATATCTTCTCATCCAACCATATGATAAAGATGATCATAAATATTGTGGGTTTTTTGTCATGCTTTCTCTTTTGGTGATATCAGACATCTAAAATTTATTTAAAACAAGAAAATGATATGAAAATATTTTAAGAAAAATCACATGAAATATTATGAATTTAACTAATCTTGCTCTGTCAGACAAAAAGGAGCAACTTGGATCACATTTAATTTGCATAATTCAAAGTAATAGGCGAATATAATACGACATTGCCATATAATTATTCGCATGGCAGAGGAAATAAATTGATCAAATGAGCATTATGTATCCCACAGATTTGAAGCCATTACAATTTGATATTTACAGAAATAAAATTTGTGTTTCCATATAGTTATTTGGATGTCATAAGTAAGTAAATTGATCAAATCAACATTATTTATCCCACAAATTTCAAGCAAACAATGAATATTAAAATAGAAATTAAATAGTGGGCGTGTCATGAATTTAATGGATAGTTGGCATCTCCAATCCAAATAAAAAGTAGTGTTTGCAATCAACTAAGATTAATCAACCAAGGGCAATGAAACATTCAGAATTAATCAACCAAGCAAATCATGAATTGTCATGTGAAAATAGTGGGAATGTCATGAATTTTAATTATTTTGTGAACAAATAAATCATATTCAACTCTCATTAATCAACCAAGGGCAATGAAACATTCAGATAAATTTGCACTGCAATTTCTAATTCCCAGGGCAAGGCGTGGCAGGAAAATAAGAAGAACAAAACCTCACAGTTTTATTAACACATATGCGCAATCAAACAATATGGTTTAACCTTGATCCACAATACCGATTATCCAAAAGAATTTATTAAATTTCAACAGCCAAAAGCAAGATAATTGTAACAGGATTCAATTTAATCAAATATATGCAGACAAATTTGAACAACAAAGCAACACATCATCGAAAAAATCACTAATGAATTCTTCAAGAACATTAGATTTGCAAACATATCGAAATAATTCAATTCTTAACCAAACATGTCAATTCACGAAGGGGATTGGAAGTACCTTGATGGAAAGACACGATTCTTTCCTAGGGCAACACCAATTCTTGATTGTTATTTTGATTGCCCGTTTGTCTTGATGCCACCGTCGTTCACTTATATGGTAGAGTACTCATGCTGATAACGTGTTGTAATATAGATTATTAATATGTAAAATCAATGTGTAAGATACATAAAGACAGACAAAGAGAGAAAGCAGTAGAAGAGAATAAGAGAGAAGAGATACGCCGTCAAAACCATCATCTTATTCATTCACTTGAGCCCTATATATAACGGAATACAGTGTACATGACTAAAGACCTAATGGGATCCTAGCCCATATCTACAAAGCCTATATCTAGGTAATGTCCACAAATTAATATTTACAACAATTTGTTATGCCATTAAATAATAATATTATAAGGTGTCCATATTTAATCATTCCACAATTTAAATTAAGTTCCTTACCAAATATATCAATACAATAATTTGGTCACTTAATTTGGCTAAAACAATATGATAATGTATCAATTACTCATACTTAATCCCCAAATAGATCTGGCATCGGAAAGACCTCCAACCGACTGGAATGAGCTAGAAACGCCTGAAACTCGAGCGGATCACCAGTTGAACGTGCTAGAACTTGCAGAACTCTCACACCGAATGGGATCTCCGATGAAGAGCCTCCGATGCTTAAATAAGTATATGTAGAAGATGAAGTGCAGAGAAAACTCTCTGGAAAATGCTAGGTATAATAGAGAATGTAATGGGTTTTCAGTCATACCTCACTCCCTGTTATAAGGAGATGATACAGTAGGGCCCAAGTTGAGCGCGTGAGCTACCTAGGTTCACAGAACTATCAGGGCCATCTGGGCTGTCAGAAGTGGTTACGAGGCATGGACCACTCAGGTGGTGCCATGTGGTTTTACCTATGTGAGAGGTTTAATTCCCCTAATATTCCTTCTTATCTTTAAGCTCTCCCTATTAAGTGGTCTAATCTCGGACTCGACCCCCATTGTCTTCAGGTAAGGTGTCTTCGACAATAAGCTTCACTGTCCCCTC
The DNA here is from genome assembly GCA_008636005.1 of Striga asiatica. Classification (NCBI taxonomy): domain Eukaryota; kingdom Viridiplantae; phylum Streptophyta; class Magnoliopsida; order Lamiales; family Orobanchaceae; genus Striga; species Striga asiatica. Next base: position 410,096 of record BKCP01011625.1, on the reverse strand, counting down.
GTTCTGGTCAATCGCTCGACCAGATCCCCCTTCCCATTGACCTTCGAACAAACTGACTAAAAGCCTCCACGACCTCTTGGCATCTCCTAACCTCTAGTACTTTATTCAACCAACGAGTCTTTTGACCCGAGTGATCACCTCTCTCCCTTTGACCTGGTGATCAGTCCGGTTTGATCTGGTCGCTTGTCCGGTTCAGTCGACCAGGTATGGTTATCCCGTATCATCTAGTCCCCCTCCCCCCACTATGGTCGAGTTAAGATGACTTGATCTAAGAGTGAATTTGGCCTTCCTTTGTTTTTTGCTTCTTCCCGGGTTTTTTTTTTTCCTTTTTTTGATTTTGAATTCCTGACATTTTCCACGCATCTTCACCTTTGGCTTCTAACCTACACCTACTTAACACGTGTCCACACCCGTCTCGTCAAACCCGTCGCATCTTCACGTTCAGTCACCAGTCCAAACGTCATGTCTTCTAACGCTTCGTCATCCGTGCCAACCTTATGCAGCGTACCACATTAAATGCGTAATCAATCCTGCCCCTTCATTTCAGGTTTAACCCGACGATCGGGCTTGACCTGTCCCTTCGCGTACTCCTCTCAATCAACATTGTCCATTCCAGTTAGATCCTGTGGCCAAAATTTTCCTCACCTTTCTTCTTCTTCCTCATTTGTTTATAAAAGCCCCTTTTCGCCATTCTTGCTAGGTTTTCCCCCTCTGCAAGAAAAAATTCTCTTTACTTGCGCTCTCATTGTGCTCGACGAAGGATTTCATGTGCCCAATATTCTCAACTCTCCAATCACTTCTCATACACCAGTTCTTCCACTCAACTAATGGCGACAATGCGTAAGTTCTTCTTCTTCTCTCTTGTTTTAATTCCGATTTACCTACTTAAGTGTTGGATATGCTAAAAAAGCTTGGCTTTCAGATATAAACAATACCATTTTGATCTGGCAATCGTGTTTTAGTCAAAGTATTTATGTTTGCAGTTTATTTATTTATGCAATCATAACTCCATTATTTTACATTGTAGATAGTATCGTTCGTCGTGTCGAACCGAAAGATCATGTTATCGGTTCCTTGTAATATATAAATTAATTGTTCACAGTCTAGACATGCAGTGAGACCCCTGTTGAAAAAAGACTGTAGTGTAGTCTTGATTCAGTTGATCTTTGACTGATGGGTTACACTAGTACTTATGATAAGTACTGAACGGACCGCGGAAGGATAAGATTATAAGATTTACTAATCGTTGTTATAATTTAGACTTTCAGTAATTCATGCATACTCTTAAGCTATAAGATAATATAAAATGGGCATATATATTCATCACTTATTTATTTGATTTACCAAGGGTTATTCTTATTCCGTTAGTATGATATACTTGGTATTTTAGTAAGTAAGAGTGTTTATATGATCTGCCGCTATAAATTATTTACATTCACAGTTTCCCAGTGCACTGGTTGATGACGTCACCAAAATGAGCTCAGGAAGGAATATTATGTCAAACCCTGAAGGTGGATAATTATTCGGCATAATGATTAATGAACTGAGTACTAGTTTCGGAAATAAGAAGAAGTCAATTTAATTTTATTACCAGTAATTAAATTAATCGATGGACGTTATATCTTAAACATAGAGAGATAAATCGATCAATTAGATTAATATTTATTAATCATTTGGAGGTTTGAATTTATTGAATAAATTGGAGCTAAATGGGGAGAGCAATAATATTACTCTAGTGGAATGCTTTATTATTTAGTTCTATTTAGGAATTAGGAATTAATTATATTCCATAATTTAGATTCTTTCTAGATTATTACCCTAGGGTTAGGAGACTTTGAAGTCTTCTAGAAGGGTTATTAGGGTTAAGAGGAATAGGACTTCTAGATGGAAAAGATATGGAGCATAATTAGGATTCCTAAACCTAATAGGATAAGCTCATATTTGGTACCTCCTTAAGGTCCCTAATGCTGCCTATAAATACACCATCTGTCAACCTCTTCCTCTACACATGTGATAGGCGATTTTAAGGTTCCTACAAGGAAGAGAAAAATCGTGTTCTTCTTATATTCGAGAGTTCGAGAGATTTGATTAATCGCTCCATCAAGATTAGTCGAAGTAGGTGTTTAGTAATACATTAGAAGATCATAAGGTACAATTTATTCAAACCTTTAGATCTTGACTAGTGTTAAACCCGTGCGATGCACGGGGGAATATGGTTCAATAACAATTATTTTCGTAAGTAATTAAAAATTTATTTTTTTGCAAATCAATTGAAAAAATGAACTTTATTTTAATATTATTAAAAATTCCATTATAAATAGATTGATGGTATGACCAGTCAAAGCGGTATTCACAAACTAATATTTTTAAACCAAGATCACTGCTGCGTCTGATAGCACAAAATAGAGTTTTTCATTTATTGAAACATAATAGGCCCACGTGTATGTTACTATTAGTCATTGACTCTTCTTAATACTCATCATCCATCACATAGGAAATCACAAGTGGTAACTGAGGCCACATGAATTTTAAAGGTATTTGCAGATGAAAAGGAGATAACATATCACATTTTTTTTTTTTTTTTTTTTTCGGAACGATAGAGGTAATATAAAAGTGCACAAAATTGCAAAAGGAACAGATTACAAGACCCCAACAGGGTAATATCTAAGGCCCCAACAGGGTAATGAGACAGGGGCCAACAGCCCAAACCAAAAACACGCCTAATAAACAACATAAATAGAAACCTGAGAGGACACGCACGTGGCGGCCTTGAGAACTCCGCAAAACGAAAAGAAAAAAAGAAAATGAAAAACAGAGCCACTGCACAATGCCTAGCCTGTATTCATTTCCCAAACAAAAACGAACAAACACACCGAACACAGACTCAAACAAACTACAACAAAACACGAGACAAAAACAGACACAGACAACACAACGAAAGCAACACAAACTAAAAAAAAACACAGACAGCTCCCTCTCCAGCAAATCCAACCAGACTAGCAGTCACCAAATCAACCCAGGGGATCCGACAGCATGAGAAGAGCGACCCCTCCACTGCCAAATTGCCTAGCTGAATCGAAACTCATACCGCGAATCACACCCAAAGCCAATTCTCCCAACGCCAGAAAACACCAAGAAAGCTCCCAACTCCGCCAGACCGAGCCCCTAACACCACTAGCGGACTCTGAAAGAACAGTGAGCACCCCGGAACCCAAAGAACCAGGGAAAACGAAGCTTACTCAACGCCTCAGCTCCTGCCCAACCATCCCGAAGGCACAGAGACGCCTCAGCCACAAAGGAACCCAACCCCGAACCGAATGCACCAAACCCGGCCTCCCCACATTAAGCCGCAGCCGCATAGCGCCACCAAACACCGGAGAGAACAGAGAAAGCACAGAACACCGCCAGTCGCAGGCAAGAGAAAACCGAGACAAGAAAGGCAAGAAAAGAAAACTCACCCTCGATTGAGACCGGCGAAACCGAGTCGTCAACCAGAAGCTCGCTACCTTCCACCACCCTTCCGCCGGCGTAAAGGAACAGTGCAGACTGACAGCACACCATTGCGACCGGAAAAATGAACCAAGGAGTCTGCTCAAGCCGTCGAAGGCGAGTTCAGAGAGAGAGGCCGCCTGAGATGCCCATGACGCTCCGACCCAAGAAGACGGTCAGCCAGAGCCGCACCCGACCCTAACCCATCGCACCGCGACCCATGGACCCTCCACCACATAGATTTGGCCTGCGCTCGGAAACCCTAACCCACCTGCAGGAGAGGCGAATTAAAAGTGGCGACCACAAATCCTCGGTACACATGGCGAGCCGAATTGCAGCACCAGGGAAGGGCCGGGCAGCGAGGGAATGACTACCAGCGAGGCAGAAGGCCGAGAGGGAGGCGACGATTACAGCTTCTTATCGGCGAGAGTGGAGAGGAATTGGGGATCGAGTTTTTTAGAGAGAGAAAATCCTTATCACATATAGTTCAAAGACATCCTATTTTAAGAAGCTATTAATTTTAAAAAAAAAAATAAACATCAATACAAGTCAAACTCATTATATTTAGATATTATTAAAAACTTCCTTATACATAACATTTTCGGTGTGAGTCTTAGAAGCTTGATCTTCACACACTAAGATTTTTAAACCACTACGATTGGTTACACGTGATACGACCACATACAACTGTCCGTGACTGAATACATGATTTTTTAAAAAAAAGCTGACATGTGTTAGCGACTGACCTTGACTCTTGTTTATAGTCATTGCATATGAAATCATAAGTGGAAACTGCCGCCGCTTGAACTTGAAAGGTATTCGTAGGTCAGAAGGAGTGAGCGTCAACCTTGGGATCAAGATCTTCTCGCCAGACTTGGCAACAGTAAGTATCTTACACTCGAGCACATGAGTAGATAGCTTTGTCACGACCAAACTTGTTCCATTGCACAAACCCATGGAATGGTCAATGTTTCTTAGCAACATAACTGGAGTGCCCACTTTCAAGTGTAGCGCATGGTTCAGTATACCAGAACATTTGATCGAGTTGAGAAATTCAGGTGCATGCAAATCATACAAAAAATCAACATTAGAGTCTGATTTGCATATGCTATCTGAACTCAAATAAGTATGCCCCTCTGATAAGTTTAATGATGTCATGTACTCATTAATAGTCTAGACAACATCAAGGGTAGGAGCTAATATCGCTCTATCCTTCAAATAACTCGGATCATCCATGCTCTCTTTATATATCGGAAAGGTGCTTTCCACAATAGTCGCGATCGGATCGTCAGAGCTCCTCAAAAGAACATCTTCTGGAATGTTAATAGTCGCATAACCATCATTTGAATCACCTATTTTTCCGTCCCCAATACTTGCAATCCATTCAGAAAACTTTCTAAGCTCCTCACGTTTACCTATCGAACCAACACTTTGCAATCGCATGTTTTTAGTAAGATGCAAAACAATACATTCCGCACACAATTCTGATGCATTTATGGTTGCATTAACAATATCTTGACGATTGCCTTTAGGAACCACAGGTAATATTTGGCGAAAAACCCCAGCAAAGACAACAGTTTTACCTCCAAATGACCTGAATGCTTTAGATGGGTGCACATACTGCATGATAGACTTCAAGGTTTTGTTGACAACTTCAAACCAATACTTGTTCATCATTGGTGCTTCATCCCAAATGATTAGCCTGCATCTTATAATCAACTCGGCAAGCAGACTGTCTTGGTATATTTCTCACTTTTGCGCATACCCAATGCTCTCCAATCTATAAAACATATACATATTCTTTTTATATATTCATTTTATGAATGAGATGAGATGCTAAACGAATCAATTAAAATCAAAAAAAAATATTAAAGAATAAATAATATCAGAGTATATATAAGTGAGTTTACCATTTTTCCATCAACAAAGTAGTCAAGAGTCCCAACATCAATATTTCCAGCCGCCAGTTCCTCAAGTTTTGATTTCTTAGACACAACACTCTCAATAATTATCGAACCTCCTTCGATAATTGAAAGACTATATAAAATTCATATCATAAATTAATTAAAATAGCAAGAGTATTATGAAATAATATGAATTGAAATGATGTTAATCATGACTGCATTCAATTCTAAATTTATTCTCCACTGTCTACCCATTTGCATAAGAATTTTAGACTAATACGTTATTTGTAATTAATATAAATTTCCTAATTATTTGAGCCCCAATGATTTATTCTTTATGTATGATTTTCTAATTATTCGACCATCCTCTGTTACTTTTTTAAGTTCCGTAAAAGGGATATAAAGCCAAGTAAGCAGGATTCCTAACACTTTTTCNAAAAATACAGGGACTCAGCCATTCCTAATACTCTCTTGAGACATAATCGTGACTCAAACACAAATTAAAGATTCACACATTGGCTTGGTGATATGATTAGGAAAAAAGTAAAAAAAAAAATTGAGTATTTATATTATAGCTTGATAACACGATAATCAGGTTATATGGACAAATAGGTCAATATAATACATTTTTTGAGAATAAAAATACATTACCTATCTTTGTAGGCTTGGATCTGTGGCACAAGAACTCCAGTTTCTACCCTCTTGGCATTGTATGAAGTTGAGATTGTTACAATCTCTAGAAATATAATTGTTGATAAACGGAATTTAATAACGTAATCAATGTGTAAAAAGTAACAAAAGTTGTAGAAAATAGAATTTTTATTGAGTTTTATATAGTCGGGTACACAAACAGATGAAGTCGGTATTTTAGTACACGAAGACAGTTTTGTGTGCAACCGAGGTGTTAAATGCCAGAATTTAATGTGTCGAAAAAGATCCTCGTATCGAATTAAATACGGCTATTTATAGTAACATTCTGCACGCCTTTTGAGGAGAAGCGGTTGCATTTAATGTGGATTGATAGCATAGGGGCGGCTATGACGTAAGCCGATATGTAGGCAATGATGAAGGGATGGGCAGCCCATCAGTTGATTGACAGACGTCGCTCTTTGTCGACAGGAAGTCGGGTTTGTGTGACTTCGGTTTCTCTGCGGGATTTCAATACTCTGTGGCCCCTTAGTGAGTCCTTTGAACCGAGGTGACCCCGGGAACCAGTGTTTTAAATACCGTACCGGTGGCCATACCGGTCTAGCCACCGGTACGCGGTATTACCAATCGGACCGGTAATATCGGTGGTATTACGGACTAGCAAGTATAATGATAAATACAAATATACATAAAAATATATAATACCAAATGCAAAAAAATAAAACAATAAATGACTATAATCATTAATTTCAACTTCTCAATGAGATAAAAATAAAACATTTTAACTACCAATTTAATTTTATGTTTTTAAATTAATAAATTTTATTTTATTTTTTATTTTTTTTATTAACCGGTATTTTGGACCGGTATTTTTCGGTATTTATGGTATGATCCCGGTACAAACCGGTATAACCATAAATCCGGTATTTTGCGTGTTATTGTACCGTACCAATGGCCGATATCTGGTATTACAGGCCGGTACAATACGGTATTTAAATCATTGCCGGGAACAGATCTTCACAGTTCGGACCTCTAACAATTAACCCTAACCGCCTCCATTAATCTTCTCGGGTGTCATTAATTTGCAGTATTTGAATTTCTATGTTAACATAGAGGCCCCTGGCATCAAGGAGTACACGAATAGTGGTACATCTTGATGACAATTTCCTTCCGACCGACCTCTATTTCCTAAGTCCCCCTGAGACCTTTCCGAGTATCCCGAGGTGATTCCCTTAGTCGAAAATCAACTGCTCTTCAATCGAAAATTGTGCAGAAAGCCATGGGACGGTTACAAAGCGGTTTCCAGATACATGGAACATGTCCTTTCCACTACTTATCTTACGGACACATATTAAAGATAACGACTTCCCATTCTGATGATTTTGGGACACGTGTACGCCTGAGATCGAGCTATAAGGTTTCACGACGAGATTTAAGGCGGTTCTTTGAAAAGACGTGACGGTTACACGCGCCTCTCCCTCCCCAACGGTCGGAAAACCCCCCATATATATATTTATATCGGCACTATTTCATTTTACGAAGTCTATATCTAAACATATTCTTTGCTTTTCGATTTTTCAAATCTTCTTTTTACCTTCCAATCTGTATCTTCTATTTTCTTTTAGCATTCCATTTGACGATTTGCGATTTCTCCAAGAGCTCACGCAAATTTTCGGTAAGCCTTAATTTTATACTTCACTTTCCTTAATTTCTTTTTGTTCTTTCTGGTCGTGATAATGACGGCGGTGAGCGGCGAGCAAGAGGAACCGAGTTGCAGTCGGACCGTATCAGAAGAGGTATTGGATGAGGAATTGATGGGGGAATATTACCGTTGGGACCCCATTTTCGTTGAGCGTCTGGAAATTCGCAGGAATAATTTTGAGGGGGATGACAAGGTGGAGCGGGATATCCCCGTAAAAATAAGATATTGGAGTCGTCCGACTCGACGATGGTCCGACGCCGACGTTTTATTTCTAGGAGAACCCAGCACCATGACCGACGGCGACGTGGTCCTGTTGCGCGAGTCAATTCGGATCCCCACCTCGGTTAGAATCTTTGCTCCTTATCCAGGGGAGAGGATCCACTGTCCACCTCCTGGATGTTTTGCTGAGAGTCTGAGGTCGGGTCTGAGGTTTCCTCTCGACAACTTGATTACCGATTACCTGCGCGATTGGGGTATCAGTTTTAGCCAGATCACCCCTAACAGCTGGAAGAAGATCATCGGCCTTATGGTTCTTCTGGCTCAGAAAAAGTGGCCTTTCTCGACGATTGGCGAGTTTAGGAGAATTTTCTTTTTCAAAAGAAGTCGGGAACGCGAAGCGTCCCACCTACCGGCTGTTTTTTCTGCTCATCGAAACCACAAGACGACTTGAAGATGGGGCAGTTGATCACGGGAATCCTCGATACCCTTCACGGCTTTTAAAATGAATGGTTGTGGGTCGGCGGGGATTGACAATCTCCCAAATTTTCGCATCGAGACACCAATTGATGGAATGACGGTCCCAACTCGAGTTGTTTCTTCCTATCGTAAGTTTTTCTTTTATACTCGAGATCTCGTGACGAGCTGTTTTTCCTTCGCTAACAGATCGGACCTTTTCGTATTTGTAGCCAAGAGGAAGAGAGAACCCAAGCTCGGTGGTGAATTTCGGGATAGGCTTGACGAGCTTGCTAAGCTAACAATCGTTGAGCGTAAGTGGAGCTTATTAGTGAAAAATTCGACACTTGCCGACGTCGGACTCGTAGCAAAGAAGTCCATCCCTGACTTCGAACCCGGTGAGTCCTCTTTAAATCGTCTAAGTGGATTTTCTCTTGCTTTTTATCGTTTATTTCGGGATTGAGTTGGGTCTTATTGCAATTTTCTTGCTACAATTTATTATCCGCTACTTGGCTTTTTCGGATTCAAATCCGTTCAAGAAGCAAAGAATCACCAACGTCAATTCCCTACCAATGATATCGAGATGGGTCGTATGCATTTTTTGAAGGGAGTCAAGAAGAAAGCGGCCAGCCGCGGCTTAGGGAGTGCTGACGTCGGGGCCACACTTGGCCCGCAAGTTATTGTTGCCGCGCCTACCCCGGTTACTGAACTCATTCCCGTGTCTTCTCTGGTGGAGAATACCGAGCTTGTGACCAGGCCTCCCATTACCATCGAAGTGGAGAAGGAAGCTGAAACGGCCGACCCCGACCCTCATCTCGTCATATCGAGCTTGGAGGAAGCTGAGGCGGCCAAAAAGACTGCGGAGGAGTCCTCAACTCAAAAGAAGAAGAAGAGGAAGTCGAGGAGGAAGGTCGAAGGTGAGCCAGATGCCGAAGGTGAACGACGTTCCAAGATGAGACAGGACGTCGGCCAGCTGACTTTGGAGAAAGGCGCTCCTGTTCATCAGGGCGGAGGCAATTCTTATTTGCCCATAGATGAGGAGAGGGTCCTCAATCTGAATCTTCCCAAAGGGGTTATGGAAGAGTGGTTCACCCAGTTCCACTCTGTGGTGACTCTGAAGTTTTCCAATAAGTTCCACCAGCCTCCACACGTGATTGAGGCAGCTCGGGTTCCGTTTATGTCGTGGGATCCCCTGTCTGAGGCTCGGGTATCTGGACTGTCGAGCGGCTACAGGTTCAGCTATGCCAAGGCCAACTTGGAGAGAGCCTTGGTCGGTCTCTGCCCCATGGAGGATGAGTTTCGCTTGAACGCTGCTGCGCTCGATGAACAGAAAGACGAAGTGGAGCTGCGCGACAGCCAAATTGCATCTTTAGAGGCGGACAAGGCTGCCCTGAATGCTGAGGTGAAGGAGAAGAATGCCCAGCTAACCATGGCCCAGACCAAGACCGCGGAGCTGACAGTCGACAAGAAACGCTTGGAGGATGAGGTGCACAAACTTAGAGCGCAAATTGGTGCGTCCGAGATGTAGGCTAGAAACAACTTAAACCGATTCTTGAAGGAGAGAGAAGAGCTTCAGAAGACTCGCCAGGATCGTACCGACAAAGAGTCCCAGCTAATCCGACAAAGAGTCCCCAGCTAATCGGCCGAGTTGGCGAAGCAGGAGAAAGAAAAGGCTGACTTCGGATAGCTCATGCACGCCCAAGGGGTTGAGGACGGCAAAGAACTCGGCAAGAAATTGTTCAAAGGCTCTGAGGAGATGGAGAGGGATATCGAGTTGAACTCTTGTTTGAATCTTCGTTGGGTGATCGATCGATTCCAATCCGGACTGTATGGTGTGGGGGACCTTAAGGCTATCATGCTTCAGGAAATCGAAAGGTTCAGTTTCGACCCCAAGATTGAGGAGATTCACATTCCCGCCGATGATGACGAGCGGAGCTATTGCGAGCTGGTTCTGGACAATACCGACGCGGATGTAGTTGCCCGGGGACTTCCTCCTCTGGGTAAGGATAGGCGAGCCGCTCTTCGGAGAGCCTACATCAACATGGTTCTCGGGGGGAAGAAAGAGAAAAGAGTAGAATTTGCCGACGTGTTCATATCCACTCTGGCCGACGTCACCGTTGAACAGCACTTTGACCTTCTGACTCCGGCTCAGATTAAGGAGTTGTTGAGTACGCGGAAAAGTTTGCAGCGTCCGCGGTTGAGGAGAACGTAGAGAATCCTCCGGCGGGGACCGAGCTGGTGAAGGGGACCGGGGACGTTGACTCCACTACGGTGAAGATCGTACCAGACCCGCAGGCCTTGGATGCTGTAATTTTCTCAGGGTTGAGGAGAGCGTTAAGCACGTCTCTGAGGACCCGGATGGCCAGGGGAGGATATACTCGAGGACGTCGGAGACCCTCAGCACGAGACCGAGAAGGGCCTCGAGTAGTCTAGTTTTCCTTTATGTCGCTTGCTACTTTATTTTTCTTTTCTCGACGTGGATCATGATGTTGGCACGTCTACTTTCCTGCATTTTTTTTTTTTTACGTAAGGATGTTGGTCATTTATATTCTGAATGAATGAATGTCTTCATTTCAATGATTATTGATTTTTTGCACTAAGTCATTGACCTCGTTTTCAGTTTGAAATCTTGGTTAAACGTCGGTTTTCTAGTCCGACTTAAGACATTAAAGCCGTTTTCCAGAGCATCGTTTTTTTTTAAACCGACTTGAGGCAGTAAAGCCATTTTACAGAACGTCAATTTTTTAAATCGACTTAAGGCACAAAGGCCATTTTACAGAACGTCACGAAGGCCATTTTACAGAACGTCAGTTTTTTAAACCAATTTAAGGAACGGAGGCCATTTTTTCAGAACGTCAGTTTTCCAAATCGACTTAAGGCACGAAGGCCATTTTACAGAGTGTCGTTTTTTAAATCGACTTAAGAAACGGAGGCCATTTTACGGAATGTTAGTTTTTTAAACCGACTTAAGGCACGAAGGCCATTTTACAGAACGTCAGTTTTAATTAAACCGACATAAGGCATGAAGGCCATTTTATGGAACATCAGTTTTTTAAACCGACTTAAAGCACGAAGGCCATTTTACAGAACGTCAGTTTTTTAAACTGACTTAAGGCACGGAGGCCATTTTACAGAACGTCAATTTTTTAAACCGACTTAAGGCACGGAGGTCATTTTTCGAAACGTCAGTTTTTTAAACCGACTTAAGGCACGAAGGCCATTTTACAGAACGTCAGTTTTTTAAACCGACTTAAGGCACGAAGGCCATTTTACAGAACGTTAGTTTTTTAAACTGACTTAAGGCACGGATGCCCTTTTTTATTAATAGAATTTCTTCAAATACTCTGCGTTCCACGGATAACGGTGGAGAGTGCCATCTAAGTATTCTATTTGATAGGCCCCATTTGTAACGCCCCAAATAAAAATAATATTAAGAAATGGTTTCACTGCTCGACTATAAGTGATACCCGTATTTTCAGAAATTCTGAGTTATATTATATATGCTAAATGCTCAAAATATGATATATCATTCTTTGGAATTTTCTATGTTAAGTATAAGTCAAGATCAATCCATTAATTTGGGTTGATAAGTTATAGTTAATCAACTCGAGAAATTATCGGCTTCAAACCCTAGTTTGGTTCCGATTATTTTTCAAGTTAATTCTCGAGCATAGCCAAGTCTTGGTATTTTATACTTAGAATAATTTTCTAAGTCTTGGAATATCAAGAAGTATGTCTCGGACATTTTAATATCGAGCCCTAGACCTACCCGAGCCGCCCGTGCCCTAACCTCGCACCCGCGCCCTGAGTCGAGCCCAAGGACCGCCCAAGACCTTGTCCAAGGCCTAATCATCATCCCACATATTTTTTTAAGTGTTGGGGACTTGTCCTAGCCCATTATACCCGGCCCAAAGTGTTCCCGCGCTCAGCCCATGGCCCAGGCCCAGTGCCGCGCCCGTGCCCAGTGCCCAGCGCCCAGGCCCAGCGCTGGCAGCGCGACAACCCATCTTCTTCAGCCCATTTTTGGAATTTCCGGCCCAAATCCTCCATGACCCAAGACTTGCGTGTAATTAGGACTTAATGAGGAGCTAATGGAGTTTAAGTTGCCCTAAGAAGTGTTTAAGGAAAGTCCCAAGTAGTGGGCATTATTTTAATGTGAGTGCATGATAGACATGGTATTATTTTAATGTCTTGGGAAGTCCTTGTCCCCTCATGCATGACCAGACCTGTTTCTTCAGTCAAGATGCTCTGAAAACATCATAAAAACCGTGCTAAGACCGTGACCATCATGTCCCAATGCCACTAAATCCATGCTTATGGGAAAAATGAGAGATTCCCACTCATTTGGTCCTCTTTGACTCACCCTTAATAGCTCCGCCCTTTTTTACTACTTAAGGACCCTCCCTCAATTCATTTTGAGCTCTTAGACAATTGGAAGCCCGAGCATATCACTTAGAAATTGAGAGAAAAGTCGAGCACACCATCCCCAGCCCCTACGCGCGCACCACAGCTCGGGGAAGGAGGAGAGCGAGGTCCAGCCATCTCCAAGCATATTCTCTCGTGGCTTATCACTATCCAAGTGTTCCTTGGATTTTTAAAAGTCATTTGAGTCAATAAAGCTCGGAAAAATTCCACTCCAAGTCCACCCTAAGTCCCTAAGCCGCGCCTAGCCCATTCAAGCCCTAGGTTTCGTTTCTTGCATTTTGGTGAAGGTCAGTCCGAGTCAACTTCTTCCCAAAATTATTTTATGATGTTTTAAGATTTTTAATGAAGAAAAACCGAACCATGCATGTGTTTAAGGGCTAGTTCGGAATTTAATTAGTTAATGGCCTTAAAAATGAAATTCGAGTGGCATGCATGCCTAAGTCAAGATTGTTAGTTTAATCACCCTTAAAAATCATGTTATTGATGGTGTTAAAGTTTGAGAATGAAATGAGTTCATTAACTTAGTCAAATCATTCATGAAAAATGTGTTAATTGGACCACCGAGGCTTAGTTTAATGCATGCATGATATGACCTGAGTGTTAGCCATTATAGTCATCATTTGTGATGTATAACATTCGGCCCTGAATAGATTTGCATGTTTAGAATGTTGGTTCGGAGGTTAAGTGCTCGTACGTGCAATTTATGCCCTATCGAGTAGCATGCACGTGGACGCGGGGTCCACTAGTGTTTCATAGCATATTTGTGCCTAATTTATCATGCTAAGTTCATATGTCATGCATGTCGCCGGAGGTCCGGCAAGGGCCGGCCTTGGTCACTGGCCGCGCACACAGCGCGACAGTACCCGGCCGCGAGCCAGTCCGTGCCCGCGCCAGCATACGCGAGGTACCCGCAGCACCAGTGCCCGCGACAGCGCGCCAGCATCGCCTGTCCGCGCCCGCGTGCGAGGTCTCGGCGCCAGTCGCGCCCAGCACCTCCGACAG
>BKCP01011625.1:377117-395721 GCA_008636005.1 Striga asiatica | reverse complement strand
TGCCCGGGCACCAGCTGGCCCGGCACGGGGCCGAGGCCGGTCCAGCCGAACCAGCGCCCGACCGCCCGGCCCAGCAGAGCCGGCGGTCCGGCCAGTCAGCGAACCGGCCGGTTCGACCGGCGGTTCGAGTCCGTTTTGATTTGTGACTTCCGGTCCGAGTTTTCTTTCGGAATTTTAGTATTTTCTGAGCCAAACTAGTCTAGATTAACCGGTTAGATAAATTCGAGCATTTTAGCATATAATTAGACGTTCCGAGGATCATACTTAGCAATTATTTGCTTATATGTTTATGTAGCTTAAGGAGAGTCGAGCCTCCGACAGCTACTACAGTTTTTCAAGCACTTGCCAGATTTTCAGTATTACCAGGTGGGGGCCCTGCACTGGGTATTACATTGCCTATAATCTTGTACCATTTATAAGGTATGTATGTAGATAGCTTTTCACCAGAACGGTCCAATTTAACCGTTCGTGGTCCAGTTTATGTTGACTCCCAGTATTGTCACTCGCCCAGTATAACTTTGAATCCCAGTAGAGTCATCTTGGGTTTCTGGGGAGGCGACCCCCAGAACGTGATCACCTGAGAACCGGCCAGTTACCGGTACTCCGCACCAGTACAGTACAGTTTTATTTACGTATATGCTGAGTTTATGATATTTGATTATTCGTGCTGTATATTCAGTGTTGGTTCTTGCGGAGTACAGTGGATGAGTACTTTAGGTGATGGAGTGCAGCCCGGAGCGTGAGCCGAGCTTGGTGGTGTGGTGGTGTCCGAGTCAGCTGGACATTTGTTTATGTTTATGTTATATTGGCATGTATAAATAATTTCAGACTATATCGTACTTTATTTTACGCTTCCGTACTGCCAACCCAGACTAGTATGCATGCACACTTTATTTTTCCCTTATCCGTATTTTTCTCAGTCGGAACTTATATGTTGATTTGGGTATGTGCATAAGTAGGAGAAAAAGAGAAGTCAGTAAATAAGTAGCATCCCACAAGTTAGTAAGTTTAAATGTTTTTCGAAAACAAAATAAGTATATTCCGAAACAGTCGCGAAAATTTTACCCAATTTTTCGTAAATCAAAGTTATAGTAGGCGGGGTGTTACAGCTTGGTATCAGAGCGCAGTTAGCGTTTCTGTAGACCAAAAAGTCAATCAAGTTACCACACCACGCTCACGCTCGCGCTGCCTCCGAGGTAAGTCACCTAAACCAGTGTTTATTTTTACAAGTGCTTATTCCAATTCAAGTATGGGGCCTAGACAACCATCCTCCTATAAGATAGATAACTCTAGAGAGAGAACTCAAGAAAGAAGTAAATTTCAGAACTGTAGTCAAAGTCAGAACTCCTATTTAGAAGTCAGAACTCTAGTCAGTACTCTAGTTCGAACTCTAGTTGAACTCTAGCATTACGAGTTAGCGACTCGTCAAGAAATTTGTGCCTTATCCAGAATTCAGCGTTTCTCTCAGTTATGTTGAATGTCAACTCTTGTTCTGATCAAGTATTCGGTTAATTATCTAGATGCACGCCGTAGAGAGCAAGCTCAGTAGGAGATGACCCAGTCAGTTGTAGTCGCCCAGTTTCGCGACTATAATCCCGAGAAGTTTATGGGACAAAGAGATCCTCGCCTAGTAGACGAGTGGATCCAGGGTCTCGAGCTGATTTTCGAGATCACTAAGTGTTCTGATAGGCACCATATTCTTTGTGCCCAACTTCAGATGATGGGAGATGCCCGTCTATGATAGACAACCAGTATCATGTCGCTAGTTATCTAGACAAATGATCACAACAAGTTTTTTTTATCGTTAATCCGACCCCATCCCAGAAATCAGCCGCCTAGTCAGCGGCATAGATGTAATGCCCCGTTTATTAACGGATTATTTGGGATTTATTATTATATTTTTTATTTCTATTATTATTGTTATTATTAATTGGTGATAATATTTATATTTTATTTTATTGAATGCCATTATGTTTATTTATTTGTCAAATGTGATTAAATGCTAATTGTGAAATTTGTCTAATTGTTTAATGGATTTTGTGATTTAATTAAATTATTTATATGAATAAATGTGTATGTGATAATATGTAAAATATATATATATATATATATATATATCTATTATTCGGTTTATTTTTATCGAGCGTTTGCATTCGAAATCGAGCCCGATAATTTTCGTAGGAACCGTTTTGGCCCGAATATATCTGTTTAAATTTTTATTTGAGCCCGTGAGCTGTTTTGTTGTCCCAACCGGCCCAAAAATCTTATTGGCCCAAATTTCTCGGGCCCGGCCCGACAGATTTCCTTTTTCTATTATTTTGGACGTGATTTTTGTGTTGTCTTGGACAACAAGATTTTATTTTCCCAAACCTAATATACGTATGTGTATATATAAGTGTATATATCGATCGCCTCTTTTGTTCTCTTCATAAATAAATCCCGCAGCAATATATTTTTTTTGTTCTGTTGAAGCATCGCGATCTCCCTTCTTCTTCCTTTGTGATTGTCGATCATTCTTCTTCATTCACCATCACCGCACGTCATCATCTCCCTCATCACCGATCATCACCATCATCGACCTTCCTTCATCATCACCATCACCACGCGCGCTCATCATCGTGCTCTCATCAGCATCGCATCACCTTCGTCATCATCATCATCTCGCCCTCATTCCGGCGACCTTGAACCAGTCCGGCGAGTTACAGAAGCCCCGCCATCGCTGACCCCTCGCCGCGCCGCGACCCTTCTCCTGCCGCTGCTCACTGCTCCTCCGCGCATCGTCCATTAACGTCGGCGTGAAGAAACCAGTCCGGCGACCCTGCTCCGCGTTTTTTCGGTGATTTCGAACAGACCTCCAACCACCGCGCCGCGAAGCTTTGAATTTTTCTGGCGAGCTCAACGTCTCTTCGAGCTGCGTCTGGCGACGCTCTTTTCCGTTCCCGGCGAGCCCGTGAACCAACAACAAGCTTCCCTCTTCCTCCCGTGCACATCGAGCCCTCTTTTCCGACGAGACGAGTTTACCGTCGAGCTTTCGTGTTGGTGACGTTTTCGATTTTCCCGAGAACGGTACCTCGTCGTTTTTCCATCTTATTTAATTCATATATGTTCGTTAAATTGTTCATATTCATGTTGTGCTCGTGTGATATATGCAATGTGAATTTATTGTGTGAATATGTTCAACTATATGAATTGTTGCGATTATTGTGTTCGTATGTTCGGGATCTCTTCGATTTTCTCAAAAATCAAACGAGACCTCGAAAGTCGTGTAAGTCGGTGGATAATGGAACAATGTCGAGTCCTTGGTCTTATGTAAAGGCCTCGGACGAGAAATTTTATGTTGTGATTTAATTGCCAAGTTGTCGAGCTTGTGAATCGCTGTTTCGGTGTTCGAATATTTAAAAATAGCTCGCTGCTCGAAACGATTTGAAATTTTGAGGGATGTGCTACCTGTTCATTTCCTGCATTGTGTAAAATGTTCGTAATTTTTAGAGGCCTGTAACTATTTTTAAATAATTAAATTGTAATCTTTCCAGAATAATGTTAAATGCATAAAAAATTCATGCCTAACTGAAATGAGCTGAAATTCGAATATGCCATGCCTCTGTGACTTATATGTGTTGTTTTAAACTTTTAGAATTTTTGGAGTTGATTTGATGTGGTAAATATTTTATTTATCGAATCTGCAGAAACGTTGTTTGAATTTTTATAAATTGGTTACTGCATGAAAATTTCAGAAATTTTTCTGAGAGGCATATTTTAGATGTTTAATCATGTTTGTAAAAGATGGGAATTTTTGGAGTCCACTTTGATTCAGTTTGGGTTTAAATTTGATAAACTGCTGTTGCTCGTATGAATTTTTAAAAATAGCAGCAGTTAACATTTAAGGCTTAGATTTTTATACCTGGACTTTAGCATGCTGTATGTGGTTGTGTAAAATTTTCAGGTTCAGATTCGGTCATTAAGTCCGAGTATGAATTAATGTGCCCATTTTGCTGATATACTGTTCGAATTTTATAAAATAGGGTATTTTGAGTTTAAAGCTGAAACTTTGTGGTTTTACATGTTGCTGGAAGATGAAATCTTGGGTAAATTTTCAGAGCTTAATTCATAGAGTAGCTTAACCATCTATTTTCATGCGATTAAATGATTTCTATTTCCGAACATGATTTTTATGAAATTCTGGGAATCAACTTGCTTTTAGTTTTTATGTGAGTTTGACTTGGTCAATCCTTAGATGGTTTTGTATGATCTGGTGTATGTGTTTTGATCAAGTTAAGAGTTGAGTCTTAGTGTTCCAATTCCACAGGACTTCACGAACTACTTAGTCGAAACAAGTTCGACTAGGTCTGCTTTTGTGATTTCCGATTAAAGTAAAGATAGATATTCATTGTAGGATCTTGATGCATATGTGTGATTTAAATTGTGATGAACGTTTGGTGTGATCTATGTATGAAAATGAACATGTAGCCTATCAATGAGAGCTTGATGGCCATCGGTACGGTTGTCCCCGTATGATAAGATACGGTTACCCTGTGAGGTAAATCTCATAAAGACCTATGAGAAGGCCGTGTCATTTATGTGGCACGCACTCCCATGTTTCACTGATATGGCATGGCTTAGCTTTGATGAGCATAGATGTACATGAGTGAGTCTTTGATGAGACTAGAGTCATTGATGTGACTAGAGATGTGACATGATTTAATTGTTTATGTTCATGCTGCGACCATACCATTTATAAGTTATTCGTGTGCATAGTGTGAGTACGATAGTTAACTGTACTCACTCCCACCTGCTCGTAACTGATGCAGGTTAAGCAGTTGGCGGTGACGAGACGAGATGACGTGGTGGTTATGACATTTATTTATTAAATTTTGCTTCCGCTTAGTTTATGAACTCATGTCGAAATTTGGATATTGATCATGTCGTTTGAAACTTGGGAGTTATGAATTATCTTTTGTGATTTGGTATTTAATGAATGCTAGTGAGGTTTATGATTTAATGTTCTAGCATGCTATCTTTGTTTAATGTGTTTGCTTTTACGGATAAAAGCTTTTGGTAAAATAAGTAGCGCCCACTGAGTTTTAAAATAAATTTAAGTTTGAAAAAAAAAAAATTACATTATTGCGACTTTTGTTAAATAAATTCAATAAATGTTTCAAAATAAAGTGGGGCGTTACAGTTTGGTATCAGAGCCAGTCTGCGTTTCTGTAGACTGGTTTATAAGTGATTATGTGTTTAGATTTTGAATTATGCCCACTCGTCTTCGTCACGCCGCGCTGCTTAAGGTATGTGTTTAAATAAGTATCGAGAAATGCTTATGATATGCAATATGAAGTTTAGAAGTTTGCATGAGTAGTAATGAATTACCTTTGCTTGGAAATGTTGAAATTCGGGCTTAGGAATCCACCCACCATTGAATGATTTTGAACTCTAGTGTTTCATGGAGAACTCTCGATTTTCTATATTTATTTAAATTTTGTTTTGTTGTTAAATTTTTCGGCTTGTTCAATGTAGAACAATGGCCACTCGTAACTGCAATGCTCGCAACCGTCAGCAAACCCCACCCCCGCCTCCATCTCCACCTCGCCAGCAGGCCCCTCCGGCCATGGATTTTCCCCGACTCATTGTTCAGTTTCAGGGCATGCATGCGCCCACTTTCTCGGGGAGTGAGGCCCCCACTGCTGTGCTTGAGTGGATGAAGGAGCTTGATAAGATCTTCGCTGTGCTCCCTCTTCCAGATAGACAGCGAGTAGCCCTCGCCGCCTTCCAGATGAAGGCAGATGCTTCCGACTGGTGGGTCGAACACTAGGCTCGGAAGCCAGAGGCTGAGCTCAATGCCCTCACTTGGGAGCAGATGAAGGCAATGGTTCGTAGCAAGTTCGTTCCCCAGAGTTTTTGGGATCGCATGGAGCACGAGTTCTACCATCTTCAGCAAGGCGGTACCAGCGTGGACGACTACATCCGCACTTTCACCCGAATGTGCCTTTTTGCTGGTGATTCTGTGAACACCGACGAGAAGAAAGCCAATAAGTTTCTGAAAGGGCTGAATCCGAGAATCCGTGAGCTAGTTGGGAGTCACGGACTGTTGTCTTATGACGACACCGTCAGTCGGGCTCAGAGAGTGGAGAGCCTTCTCGTCCCGTCAGATCCTGTTCCTTCTTTTTATCATGCTGCTCAGCCTATCCAGGCTGTATCTCCTGCCATTCCGCCGTCATCTTATCAGCCGCCGCTCATCTCGCAGGCGCCATATCAGTATCCTATTCAGTATGCGCCTGTTCCCCCATCCTCTGGTTCCAACAAGAGGAAAAGTGATCATCGCGGCAAGAAGAACGGGAAGAAGAAGAACACCGGGAGGCGTGACGACCGGCCCAATCAGGGTCAACAGCCGAGGTGTCCCAAATGCGACAAGTCCCATCCTGGCGAGTGCTTAGCAGGCCAGCGTGTGTGTTTCAACTGTTATCGTCCCGGCCATTTCGCCTTCGCCTGTCCCGAGCCTAAGAGGCAGCAGCACCAGCAGCAGCTCCTCCCACCGTCACCTCCTCATCAGCAGCAGCAGGCCAGACAGCCCCCACCGCACCAGCAGAGGACTGGAGGCCAGGCTCGTGTCTACACCATCACTCACGACGAGGCGGCCAACAACAACACAGGTACCATGTCCGGAATGCTTTCGTTATCCAACGTGCCTGTTTTTGCTTTGTGTGATACTGGAGCAACCCACTCGTTTATTTCCTCCCATTGTCTCGAGGCCTTATCTTTTGTGAATGCTTGCCAAGTTGATCCTCTCGAGGTTAGCCTAGCCTCGAGAAAAACTATTGTGTCTGATTCTTTGGTGCGTGATCTTCCTGTTTCTATTGGTGGGCGTGTTTTCGAAGCTGATGTTTATGTGATTGAAATGCGAGACTTCGACGTGATCTTGGGCATGGATTGGCTCACTCGTTATCGAGCCGATATCCGGTGCCAGGAGCGTGAAGTCACCCTCTTCCCCGATTCCGATCAGCCTGTTGTCTTTTATGGGGTGAATTCGAGGACTGTGCCTCGAGTCATCTCTTCTTTGCAAGCTAGGAAGAGCCTTTCCAAGGGTAGCTGTCAAGGCTATCTCGTCTCTTTGGTGTCCGATGCCGTTGATGAGCGTTCACCCGAGAGAGTATCCATCGTCTGCGAGTACCTTGATGTCTTTCCCGACGAGCTGCCCGGAGGACTGCCCAACCGTCAAGTTGAATTCACCATCGATCTAGTCTCAGGAGCCGGCCCCGTTTCTAAGGCGCCGAAGGAGCTTCAAGAGCTCAAGGCCCAAATCCAAGAACTGCTCAAGCTCGGTTTTATTCGGCCGAGTGTTTCTCCGTGGGGTGCGCCCGTCCTATTCGTGAAGAAGAAAGACGGATCCATGCGCATGTGCATTGATTATCGCGAGCTTAACCATCTGACGGTTAAGAACAAGTACCCTCTTCCTCGTATTGAGGATCTCTTCGACCAGCTGAGGGGAGCCAGTGTCTTCTCGAAGATTGATTTGAGGTCTGGCTATCATCAGCTGAAGATCCGGGAGTCGGATATCTCTAAGACTGCGTTCCGTACTTGATATGGTCACTACGAGTTTGTGGTAATGCCATTCGGACTCAGCAATGCCCCGGCCGTGTTCATGGACCTTATGAATAGGGTCTTCCATCCTTATCTGGACCAGTTCGTTATCGTTTTCATCGACGACATTCTGGTCTATTCTCGAGGCATCGATCAGCACAAGGAGCATCTGAGGATTGTGCTGGAGACTCTTCGCAGAGAGAAGCTGTATGCGAAATTTTCGATGTGTGAGTTCTGGCTGGATCGTGTGGCTTTCCTCGGCCACATTGTGACAGCTAGAGGCATTGAGGTGGATCCCAGCAAGATCGAGGCTGTGAGCAAGTGGGAAACACCAAGAAGTGCCAGCGACGTTCGTAGTTTCCTGGGGTTAGCAGGATACTACAGGAGGTTCATCGAGGGCTTCTCGAAGATAGCCCGACCCCTAACCAACCTTAGGAAGAAGGCCGTGAGGTTTGAATGGAGTTCCGAGTGCGAGGATAGTTTCCAGGAGTTGAAGATGAGATTTACCACCGCACCTGTCTTGTCAATTCCTGATCCTACTTTGGAGTTCACCATCTATAGTGACGCTTCGAAGATGGGTTTGGGATGTGTCCTAATGCAGCAAGGGAAGGTTGTAGCTTATGCTTCGAGGCAGCTGAAGCCTCACGAGCAGAACTACCCCACTCATGATCTTGAGTTAGCTGCTGTTGTCCACGCCTTGAAGATTTGGCGGCACTACCTCTACGGAGGCAAGTGTGAGATTTTCACCGATCATAAGAGCTTGAAGTATATTTTTACTCAGAAGGAGCTCAATATGCGCCAAAGGAGATGGCTTGAGTTGGTCAAGGACTACGATTGCACGATTAGCTACCACCCCGGGAAAGCTAACGTGGTCGCCGACGCGTTGAATCGGAAGAGTCATGGCCAGTTGTCTTGCTTGTTCACCGATCAGGATGTCCTAGTTCGGGAGTTCGAGCAACTGCAGTTAGAGGCAGTGGAGTCGACTTCGACAGCCAGAGGTGTGTTGACCGCCTTGGTTGTGGGACCGACTCTTCGTGAGAGGATTATCGCCGAGCAGCCGAATGATCGTTTCATTTGTCGAATGAAGGAGTTGATGTTAGCCAGTCGAGTTGGAGGATTCGCAGTCGCATCTGATGGGGCATTAGTCTTTGAGGGTAGACTATGTGTTCCGAAGGTGTGGGAGCTGCGAAAAGAGATATTGAGAGAAGCCCATAGTGCCCCGTACACCATCCATCCTGGTAGCTCGAAGATGTATCAGAACCTCCGGAAGTCTTTTGGTGGCGAGGTATGAAGAGGCAAGTGGCCCGTTTCGTGAGTGGTTGTCTAGTGTGTCAGCAAGTGAAGGCTGAGCACCAGAAACCCGGAGGCATGTTGCAGCCGCTTGAGATTCCTATGTGAAAATGGGAGCGACTCACGATGGATTTCTTGGTAGGTTTGCCGAGATCGAGATCCGGTCATGATTCTATTTGGGTGATTGTGGATCGACTCACGAAGTCCGCCCATTTTCTGCCCGTCCGGACGACTATGAAGGCTAGTGCGTATGCCGAGTTGTTCGTTGATGAGATCATCAAACTTCATGGAGTGCCCGTGGAGATTGTATCTGATCGTGACTCGAAGTTCACGAGCCAGTTCTGGAAGACTCTGTACCGAGCCATGGGGACAAGGTTCGAGTTCAGTACCGCCTTTCATCCTCATACAGATGGTCAGTCGGAGCGGACGATCCAGTACTTGGAGGATATTTTGAGGGCTGTGGTCTTGGACCGGAGCCTGACTTGGGAGACTGCGCTCCCGTTGGTCGAGTTGTCTTATAACAACAGCTACCACTCCTCGATCAAAATGGCCCCTTACGAAGCTTTGTATGGACGGAAGGTCCGAACACCTTTGTATTGGGATGAGGTCGGAGAGAGGAAGGTCATGGGTCCGGAGTTCGTTCGTAGGACTTCGGAGGCTGTTGAGTCGATCCAGAAGCATATCCGATCTGCCCAGGAGAGGCAGAAGGTGTATGCAGATCGGGATAGGCGAGAGCACGAGTACGCTGTTGGTGATCATGTCTTCCTGAAGGTCTCGCCCATGAAGGGTGTTATTCGCTTCGGGAAGAAGGGGAAGCTTCGGCCTCGCTACATCGGACCCTTCGAGATCCTAGCTCGAGTCGGGAACTTGGCGTATCGGTTAGCTTTACCACCGGACTTGTCAGGGGTTCATGATGTGTTTCATGTCTCCATGCTGCGTAGATATGTACATGACCCCGACCATGTGGTGGACTTCGGCGAGCTGCAGGTCGAGCGAGACCTCACCTATGAGGAGGTGCCGGTTGCCGTACTGGACCAGAAGGTCCATCAGCTGAGGAACCGGGCAGTGAGTTTGGTGAAGGTGCTATGGAGCCGACACGATGAGTCCGAGGCGACTTGGGTGAAGGAAGCCGAGATTAGGAGGAGATATCCGAACTTCGCTTTTTGATCTCTTTGTACTCTTTCGTGATCTAGTTATCGTTGTTTTATTTCGAATTCCGAGGACGGAATCCTTTGTTAGGTGGGTAGACTGTAATGCCCCGTTTATTTGTGGATTATTTGGGATTTATTTTTATATTTTTTATTTCTATTATTATTGTTATTATTAATTGGTGATAATATTTATATTTTATTTTATTGAATGCCATTATGTTTATTTATTTGTCAAATGTGATTAAATGCTAATTGTGAAATTTGTCTAATTGTTTAATGGATTTTGTGATTTAATTAAATTATTTATATGAATAAATGTGTATGTGATAATATGTAAAATATATATCTATTGTTCGGTTTATTTTTATCGAGCGTTTGCATTCGAAATCGAGCCCGATAATTTTCGTTGGAACCGTTTTGGCCCGAATATATCTGTTTAAATTTTTATTTGAGCCCGTGAGCTGTTTTGTTGTCCCAACCGGCCCAAAAATCTTATTGGCCCAAATTTCTCGGGCCCGGCCCGACAGATTTCCTTTTTCTTGTATTTTGGACGTGATTTTTGTGTTGTCTTGGACAACAAGATTTTATTTTCCCAAACCTAATATACGTATGTGTATATATAAGTGTATATATCGATCGCCTCTTTTGTTCTCTTCATAAATAAATCCCGCAGCAATATATTTTTTTTATTCTGTTGAAGCATCGCGATCTCCCTTCTTCTTCCTTTGTGATTGTCGATCATTCTTCTTCATTCACCATCACCGCACGTCATCATCTCCCTCATCATCGATCATCACCATCATCGACCTTCCTTCATCATCACCATCACCACGCGCGCTCATCATCGTGCTCTCATCACCATCGCATCACCTTCGTCATCATCATCATCTCGCCCTCATCTCCGGCGACCTTGAACCAGTCCGGCGAGTTACAGAAACCCCGCCATCGCTGACCCCTCGCCTCGCCGCGACCCTTCTCCTGCCGCTGCTCGCTGCTCCTCCGCGCATCGTCCATCAACGTCGGCGTGAAGAAACCAGTCCGACGACCCTGCTCCGCGTTTTTCCGACGATTTCAAACAGACCTCCTGCCACCGCGCCGCGAAGCTTTGAATTTTTCCGGCGAGCTCGACGTCTCTTCGAGCAGCGTTCGGCGACCCTCCTTTCCGTTCCCGGCGAGCCCGTGAACCAACAGCAAGCTTCCCTCTTCCTTCCGTGCACGTCGAGCCCTCTTTTCCGGCGAGACGAGGTTACCGTCGAGCTTTCGTGTTCGTGACGTTTTCGATTTTCCCGAGAACGGTACCTCGTCGTTTTTCCATCTCATTTAATTCATATATGTTCGTTAAATTGTTCATATTCATGTTGTGCTCGTGTGATATATGCAATGTGAATTTATTGTGTGAATATGTTCAACTATATGAATTGTTGCGATTATTGTGTTCGTATGTTCGGGATCTCTTCGATTTTCTCAAAAATCGAACGAGACCTCGAAAGTCGTGTAAGTCGGTGGATAATGGAACAATGTCGAGTCCTTGGTCTTATGTAAAGGCCTCGGACGAGAAATTTTATGTTGTGATTTAATTGCCAAGTTGTCGAGTTTGTGAATCGCTGTTTCGGTGTTTGAATTTTTAAAAATAGCTCGCTGCTGGAAACGATTTGAAATTTTGAGGGATATGCTATCTATTCATTGCCTGCCTTGTGTAAAATTTTCGTAATTTTTAGAGGCCTGTAACTATTTTTAAATAATTAAATTGTAATCTGTCCAGAATAATGTTAAATGCATAAAAAATTCATGCCTGACTGAAATGAGCTGAAATTCGAATATGCCATGCCTCTGTGACTTATATGTGTTGTGTTAAATTTTTAGAATTTGTGGAGTTGATTTGATGTGGTAAATATTTTATTTATCGAATCTGCAGAAACGTTGTTTGAATTTTTATAAATTGGTTACTGCATGAAAAATTCTGAAATTTTACTGAGAGGCATATTTTAGGTGTTTAATCATGTTTGGAAAAGATGGGAATTTTTGGAGTCCGTTTTGATTCAGTTTGGGTTTAAATTTGATAAACTGCTGTTGCTCGTATGAATTTTTAAAAATAGCAGCAGTTAACATTTAAGGCTGAGATTTTTATACATGGACTTTAGCATGCTGTATGTGGGTGTGTAAAATTTTCAGGTTCTGATTCGGTCATTAAGTCCGAGTATGAATTAATGTGCCCATTTTGCTGATATACTGTTCGAATTTTATAAAATAGGGTATTTTGAGTTTAAAGCTGAAACTTTGTGGTTTTACATGTTGCTGGAAGATGAAATCTTGGGTAAATTTTCAGAGCTTAATTCGTAGAGTAGCTTGACCATCTATTTTCATGCGATTAAATGATTTCTATTTCCGAACATGATTTTTATGAAATTCTGGGAATCGACTTGCTTTTAGTTTTTATGTGAGTTTGACTTGGTCAATCCTTAGATGGTTTTGTATGATCTGGTGTATGTGTTTTGATCAAGTTAAGAGTTGAGTCTTAGTGTTCCAATTCCACAGGACTTCACGAACTACTTAGTCGAAACAAGTTCGACTAGGTCTGCTTTTGTGATTTCCGATTAAAGTAAAGATAGATATTCATTGTAGGATCTTGACATAATGTAGGTGTTTGAGGAGTCGAGCCTCGGTCCTCATCTTTTCTGATTTGCTATCATCAATCCGAAATTTCCAGGTGGGTTATTCTAAAATTATCTATGCATATGTGTGATTTAAATTGTGATGAACATTTGGTGTGATCTATGTATGAAAATGAACATGTAGCCTATCGATGAGAGCTTGATGGCCATCGGTACAGTTGTCCCCGTATGATAAGATACGGTTACCCTGTGAGGTAAATCTCATAAAGACCTATGAGAAGGCCGTGTCATTGATGTGGCACGCACTCCCATGTTTCACTGATATGGCATGGCCTAGCTTTGATGAGCATAGATGTACATGAGTGAGTCTTTGATGAGACTAGAGTCATTGATGTGACTAGAGATGTGATATGATTTAATTGTTTATGTTCATGCTGCGACCATACCATTTATAAGTTATTCGTGTGCATAGTATGAGTACGATAGTTAACTGTACTCACTCCCACCTGCTCGTAACTGATGCAGGTTAAGCAGTTGGCGGTGACGAGACGAGATGACGAGTGGTGGTTATGACATTTATTTATTAAATTTTGCTTCCGCTTAGTGTATGAACTCATGTCGAAATTTGGATATTGATCATGTCGTTTGAAACTTGGGAGTTATGAATTATCTTTTGTGATTTGGTGTTTAATGAATGCTAGTGAGGTTTATGATTTAATGTTCTAGCATGCTATCTTTGTTTAATGTGTTTGCTTTTACGGATAAAAGCTTTTGGTAAAATAAGTAGCGCCCACTGAGTTTTAAAATAAATTTAAGTTTGAAAAAAAAAAATTAAATTATTGTGACTTTTGTTAAATAAATTCGATAAATGTTTCAAAATAAAGTGGGGCGTTACAATAGCCCAAGAAGGCAAATGGGTTTGTCCCCGGATTCCTAAGGGGCAAGTGAGGAAGAGTTGACTATCAAGATATTCAATTTCTATAATCGATTAAGCCATTCACTAAGTACTAGTTGACCTTTCTAGAGGTCATAAGTACACACTTGCAACCAGAATGTGAAAGAGCTTGTTTAACCGGAACTCTAGCCAAGCTAGGTGTTTCGGCAAATCGTTAACTAATTCCTTAAGCCTAATGTAGCTATTTCTTAATGGCTATACCGTTCTAGCCCAATGGTTGGTGACTATCCAGAATGCTGTCCCACAGAGCTCCAACACCACCCGTAGTCGTGAACCATTACCAGTGATTAGTGGAACGACAACGGGCATTTGAGGAAGAAGGATGAGTAAGGTGAGCGGACATGGGATCGGCCTAGAGAATTTCTGGAAGTCAAGTTCTATCCGCACCCTATTCGCGATGGGATGGAGCAAGAATTCAATACCCTTAACTAGACGAGGGAAACAGAGCAACTAGTTGCTATGTCTGGCATGTTTTCTTTGGGCAATGTTTCAGTCTTTCCATTGTTTGACACGGGAGCGACCCATTTGTTCATTTCCACAAAGTGTCTCGACGCTATAAATGTCCAGAGAGTGAGTACTGTCTACCCCCTTGAGATCAGCCTAGCCTCAGGGAGGAAGATAGTGATGCACTCTTTGGCCAAGGACCTTAGTCTTGATATTGGCGGAAAAACTCTTGCGGTCGATGCGTTTGTGATCGAGATGAGGGACTTCGACCTCATACTCGGAATGGATTGGTTGGCGAAGTACCACGCGGACATCCGATGCTGAGACAGAGAGGTGACGCTTCAGATTACTGGGAGAGAGCAAATCACGTTCTTCGGAACGAAGGCTAGAACCTTGTCACATGTCATCTCAATGGAAAAAGCGACAAAATATCTGCAGAAGGAGGACTGTCAGGGCTACCTGGTGAACATCGTCGGGGACTCATCGGAGGAGCGGACGCCCAGAGAAATCCCAGTGGTGCGCGACTTCATCGACGTCTTTCCAGAGCCGTTACCTGGAGCACCACCAAATCGCCAAGTGGAGTTCACGATTGATCTGGTTCCAGGGGCAGAACCAGTCTCAAAGGCACCTTATCGAATGGCCCCGAAGGAGTTGCAGGAGCTAAGCCCAAATTCAGGAGCTACTCAAGCTCGGTTTCATTCGACCGAGTGTTTCACCCTGGGAAGCACCTGTCCTATTTGTCAAGAAGAACGAAGGAACCATGCGCATGTGCATCGACTACCGGGATATAAACCGGTTGACGGTGAAGACAAATATCCTCTCCCCAGGATAGAAGATCTGTTCGATCAGATGAGGGGTGCCAGAGTGTTTTCCAAGATCGATCTCCGCTCTGGTTACCAGCAGCTGAGAATCAAAGATGCCGATGTGGCCAAGACCGCTTTCAGAACTCGATATGGGCATTGTGAGTTCGTTGTGATGCCGTTCGGGTTGAGCAATGGACCAGCGGTATTCATGGATCTCATGAACCGTGTCTTCCATCCCTTCCTAGACCAGTTTGTTATCGTCTTCATTGATGACACCTTGGTCTATTCTCGTAGTCCGGAGCAGCACGAGGAGCATTTGAGGATCGTATTGCAGACTCTTAGACGGGAGAGGCTTTATGCCAAGTTCTCCAAATGTGAATTCTGGCTTGATCGAGTGTCTTTTCTTGGCCACATTGTTACGGCGGGAGGAATAGAGGTTGACCCATCGAAGATCGAGGCAGTCCGAACTGGTCAGCATTGAAGAATGCCACCGAGGTTTGTAGTTTCCTCAGATTAGCTGGCTATTACAGAAGTTTCATCGAGGGGTTTTCCAGGATAGCCCTACCCTTGTCTCGATTGACGAGAAAATCGGTGAAGTTCGAATGGAGTGACCGTTGTGAGGAGAGCTTCCAAGAGCTCAAAGGAAGGCTTATGACAGCGCCTGTGTTGACTATACCGGATCCTACTCAGAGTTTCACTATTTACAGTGATACCTCGAAGCTGGGTCTAGGCTGCGTACTGATGCAAGAAGGCAGGGTTGTGGCTTATGCTTCTCGTCAGCTAAAGCCGCACGTGCTGAACTACCCGACTCACGATCTTGAGTTGGCAGCAGTGGTTCACGCCCTGAAGATTTGGAGGCACTATTTGTACGGGGGCCACTGCGAGATTTACACAGACCACAAGAGCTTACAGTATATCTTCACCCAGAAGAAGCTCAACATGCGCCAGCGGCGATGGTTGGAGCTGGTGAAAGATTATGACTGTACTATCAACTATCATCCGGGTAAGGCGAACGTAGTTGTCGACGCCCTCAGCCGGAAGGGAAAGGCCGAGCTGACCTGTATGTCACTCAACAACGTCAGTTGATTCATCAGTTTGCTCGGATGCAGCTAGAAGTGGTCGAATCACATCCTAAGTTGCCAGTTGTGGGAGGTATTCGAGCTATGAGAGTGTGGCCCATGCTACGAGACAGGATCCGGCGGGATCAAGCCTTCGACGAGTTCGTTTGCTTGATGGGGGCAAATATTCATGCCGGAGGAGTAGAGGGCTTTTACCGAGGCACAGATGGTGCTTTGGAGTACAAGGGAAGGATTGTTATGCCAAACGTCGAGGCCCTGAAGAAGGAGATCTTGACAGAAGCGCACAGTGCTCCATACATAGCGCACCCCGGTAGCACCAAGATGTATCACGACTTGAAAGGGTCGTTTTGGTGAAAAGGGATGAAGCGAGGCGTCGCCGAGTTTTTCGAGAGGTGCTTGATTTGCCAGCAAGTGAAGGCCGAGCACAAGGTTCCACCGGGACTCTTACAGCCTTTAGAGATCCCGCAGTGGAAGTGGGAGAAGCTGACCATGGACTTTGTCACGGGATTACCAATGTCGCCCGAGCATCACGACGCAGTATGGGTTGTAGTGGACCAGCTAACGAAGTCGGCCCACTTTATGCCCGTCAGGATGGACATGTCCATGGAGCAGCTAGCCGAGATGTACCTTCGTGGAATCGTTCGACTTCACGGCGTTCCTGCCGGGATTGTATCAGATCGTGATCCCCGGTATACTGGCCATTTCTGGGAGAGTCTGAATGAGTCCATGGGGACGAAGTTATAGTTTAGCTCCGCTTATCACCCACAGACCGACGGGCAGTCAGAACGGACCATCCAAACGCTTGAGGACATGCTCCGAGCTTGTGTCCTAGAGCGAGGTGGTTCGTGGGAGAAGTTATTACCCACTGTGGAGTTTGCCTACAACAACAACTATCACTCGTCGATCAAGATGGCCCCGTTCAAAGCTTTGTACGGGCACAAGTGCCGCTCACCCCTTTATTGGGATGAAGTCGGCGAGAAGCAGGTTCTCAGTCCCAAGTTGATCGAGGGCACGATGCAGAAGGTTGCCGAGATCCGAGCGAGGTTGAGAGAGGCACACAGTCAACAGAAGGCCTACACTAACAAGCGTAGAAGGGAGCTTGAGTTCGAGCAGGGAGACAAGGTGTTCCTGAAAGTCACGCCGATGAAGGGCGTTGTACGAAGAGGGGGAAGCTGCGGCCCCGATTCATAGGGCCATTCGAGATTCTCTAACGAGTTGGCGTAATAGCCTACCGTCTGGCGTTACCCCCAGAGCTCGCGAGTGTACACAACGTCTTCCATGTGTCGATGTTGAGAAAGTATGTGTACGATCCGAGCCACGTAGTAAACTTTGATGTGTTAGAGGTCGGGCAGAACCTGAAAGGTCCACAAGTGTTCGATGAGCAGCCGGTTGCAGTTCTGGACCGAAAGGTCCGTCGGCTGAGGAATAGAGATATAGAGCTGGTCAAAGTTTGATGGAGTCGCCACGACGAGTCGGAAGCCACTTGGGAGAGAGAGGCCGAGATCAGAGCTCGTTATCCAGATTTCGAGTTTTGAGATTTTCAGTTGTACATATATGTACTTTTTATTTAATGTTTTGATGTATATAGTTTTGTAGTAGGAGTTCTGGCCTAGCACCTTAGTTTTGTATATCCGAGGACGGAAATATTTTACGGAGGATAGGTTGTAACCGCCCCAAATAAAAATAATATTAAGAAACGGTTTCACTGCTCGACTATAAGTGATACCCGTATTTTCAGAAATTCTGAGTTATATTATATATGCTAAATGCTCAAAATATGATAGATCATTCTTTGGAATTTTCTATGTCAAGTATAAGTTAAGATCAATCCATTAGTTTGGGTTGATAAGTTATAGTTAATCAACTCGAGAAATTATCGGCATTGAACCCTAGTTTAGTTCCGATTATTTTTCAAGTTAATTCTCGAGCATAGCCAAGTCTTGGTATTTTATACTTAGAATAATTTTCTAAGTCTTGGAATATCAAGAAGTATGTCTCGGATATTTTAAAATCGAGCCCTATACCTACCCGAGCCGCCCGTGCCCTAACCTCGCACCCGCGCCTTGAGTCGAGCCCAAGGACCGCCCAAGACCTTGTCCAAGGCCTAACCATCATCCCACATATTTTTTTAAGTGTTGGGGACTTGTCCTAGCCCATTATACCCGGCCCAAGGTGTTCCCGCGCTCAGCCCATGCAAACCCCACGCGCAGCCCCGCGCCCAGCCAGCAGGCCCCTCGCGCCCTGGCTTAGTTTAAAGCATGCATGATATGACCTGAGTGTTAGCCATTATAGTCATCATTTGTGATGTATAACATTCGGCCTTGAGTAGATTTGCATGTTTAGAATGTTGGTTCGGAGGTTAAGTGCTCGTACGTGCAATATATGCCCTATCGAGTAGCATGCACGTGGACTCGGGGTCCACTAGTGTTTCATTAGCATATTTGTGCCTAATTTATCATGCTAAGTTCATATGTCATGCATGTCACCGGAGAAAGTCGTCGGAGGTCCGGCAAGGGCCGGCCTTGGTCACTGGCCGCGCACACAGCGCGGCAGTACCCGGCCCCGAGCCAGTCCGTGCCCGCGCCAGCATACGCGAGGTACCCGCAGCACCAGTGCCCGCGACAGCGCGCCAGCATCGCCTGTCCGCGCCCGCGTGCGAGGTCTCGGCGCCAGTCGCGCCCAGCACCTCCGACAG
>BKCP01011625.1:338785-376755 GCA_008636005.1 Striga asiatica | reverse complement strand
CAGCCGAGCCAGCGCCCGACCGCCCTGTCCAGCCGAGCCAGCGGTCCGGCCAGTCAGCGAACCGGTCGGTTCGACCGGCGGTTCGAGTCCGTTTTGATTTGCGACTTCCGGTCCGAGTCTTCTTTCGGAATTTTAGTATTTTCCGAGCCAAACTAGTCCAGATTAACCGATTAGATAAATCCGAGCATTTTAGCATATAATTAGACGTTCTGAGCATCATACTTAGCAATTATTTGCTTATATGTTTATGTAGCTTAAGGAGAATCGAGCCTCCAACAGCTACTACAGTTTTTTAAGCACTTTCCAGATTTTCACTATTACCAGGTGGGGGCCCTGCACTGGGTATTACATTGCCTATAATCTTGTACCATTTATGAGGTATGTATGTAGATAGCTTTTCACCCGAACGGTCCAATTTAACCGTTCGTGGTCCAGTTTATGTTAACTCCCAGTAGAGTCACTCGCCCAGTACAATTTTGACTCCCAGTAGAGTCATCCTGGGTTTCTGGGGAGGCGACCCCCAGAACGTGATCACCTGAGAACCGGCCAGTTATCGGTAGTCCGCACCAGTATAGTACAGTTTTATTTATGTATATGCTGAGTTTATGATATTTGATTATTCGTGCTGTATATTCAGTGTCGGTTCTTGCAGAGTACAGTGGATGAGTACTCACGCCCCCACTATTATCTTTTTAGGTGATGGAGTGCAGCCCGGAGCGTGAGCCGAGTTTGGTGGTGTGGTGGTGTCCGAGTCAGCTGGACATTTGTTTATGTTTATGTTATGTTGGCATGTATAAATAATTTCAGACTGTACCGTACTTTATTTTACGCTTCCGTACTGCCAACCCAGACTAGTATGCATGCTCGCTTTATTTTTCCCTTATCCGTATTTTCCCCAGTCGGAACTTATATGTTGATTTGGGTATGTGCATAAGTAACAGAAAAAGAGAAATAAGTCAGTAAATAAGTAGCATCCCGCAAGTTAGTAAGTTTAAACGTTTTTCGAAAGCAAAATAAGTATATTCCGAAACAGTCACGAAAATTTTACCCAGTTTTTCGTAAGTCAAAGTTATAGTAGGCGGGGTGTTACACCATTAGTCAAGACTTCGCTTATCCTGAAAGGACCTTCCCACTTTGGCTTAAGTGGGCCTAGATCGGGTCCCACGATTCTCTTTAGCACTAGATCCCCGACCTGGAACGTTCGAGGTCGGAGTTCGGAGTTGACATATTTCTCACTCCTTTGCTTGTAAGCGGCGTTCTTGAGTTCGGCTTGCTCTCGTAGTTCATCTATTTAGTCGAGGTTGGCCCGAAGGTTGACTTGGTTGTGGTCTTCTTCAAAATTCTGTACCCGATATGTCGGGGATCCAAGCTCAACAGGGATCATTGCCTCCGACCCATAGGCTAAGGAAAATGGCGTTTCGCTGGTCGAGGACCGAGCTTATCTTCGGTATGCCCAGAGGACGTGAGGGAGTTCCTCGGGCCAGACTCCTTTTGCGGCATCTAGCCGTAACTTGAGGCCATTCTTTATGATTTTGTTCACAGCTTAGACTTGACCGTTCGCCTGTGAGTGATATGGAGACGAAAAGAAATGTTTGATCCTGTGTTCTTCGCAAAATTCTGCGAGCCTCTTGCCTTCGAACTGTCTGCCGTTGTCGGTTACGATGGAGATAGGGACGTCAAACCGACATATTAGCGATTTCCATATAAAGTCGATCATCTTCTGCTTGGTGATCGTGGCTAGGGGTTCTGCCTCTGCCCACTTCGTAAAATAGTCCACCGCGACAACCGCATATTTGACTCCTCCTTTCCCGACTGGCAAAGGTCCGATCAAGTCTGTAACGCCCCACTTTATTTTCAAATATTTATTGAATTTATTTATAAAAATCATAATAAATTTTTCGCAAAACTCAAATTAAATTTACCAAGAACTATTAATTATAAAACTTTACTCGCATTCAATGAGTTTCCAAACCATAGTAAATTTTTCGCAAATCTCAATTTAAATTTGAAATTCCAACGGGCGCTACTTATCCATCAAGATCAGTTAATGAAATTTAACTAGCCTTCATTAAGTTCCAAAGCAATAATGTCGAGACATAATCAAATCCCCAAAACGTAAGCCGGAAAGAAATCAAAGGTTTCAAACGACAAAATCAAAATCCCAAACCTGCAGGAAGGAAAAACCAAGCCTAAACAGCAGTCTGTCAATATCATAATAAGCGGAAGCAATAATAATCATAAATAAATGAAACACACCACCACTCGTCTTGCCTTGTCATCCGCCAACTGCTTAACCTGCATCCGTGAAGAGCAGGTGGGAGTGAGTACAGTTGGAAAATATTGTTCTCACACTATGCATATGAAACGACTGAGAATATGTTAAGATGGTATGGTCGCAGCATGAAACAATAAACATCATGTCTCATCTCTAGCCACATCAATGACTCTAGTCTCATCAAAGACTCACTCATGTGCACATCTACGCTCATCAAAGCTCAACCATGCCATATCAATGAAACATAGGAGTGTATGCCACATCAATGACACGGCCTTCTCACAGGTCTTAATGAGATTTACCTCGTAAGGGTAACCGTATTTCATCATACGGGGACAACCGTACCGATGACCATTAATGTCACATCGATAGACTACATGCTCACATCCATACATAGATCATCCCAGTTAAACATATTTAAACACACATATGCACAGGTATTTTAGATAACTAACCCACCTGGATTTTTGGATTGAATTAACTCAATAAGCAATGGACGTAGGTCGCGGCTGGACTCCTCAATTACCTACATTAAGTCAAAATGCTACAATCAACATCTATCTTGACTTTAAACGGAAAACACAAATCATACTTAGTCGAACTTGATTCGACTAAGTTGTTCGTGAAGTCTTGTAGACATTGGAACACTTAGACTCGGCTCTAAGACTTAACCAAACACGCATGGGAGTTCACATAATCACAATACAAGATTTACCAAGTCAAACAACACAGAAATAGCATGCGAGCCGATTTACAGTTTTTAACACAAAAACTACATTTATGAAATACTAGACGATAATTCACATATTCCGATTGGTTAGGTTACCGAATGAGTTAAGCTCTAAAATTTTAAAACAAATTCCAACTCACTAGGCTTAGTAAATCCACCACATTTCAGCCCTTAACTCAAAACACATGATTTTATTAAATTCGAACAAGTTTTCAGCAAAAACGAGCGCAAATTTAAAACCTGACATAATGAACGATTCAATCTCTGAAATTTTTACACAACAAACCTCAGCATATTCAAATAAATATATAAACATTCCAGCCTTAAACATTTAACATGCGAAATTTAAAAATTCTAACAAGAATATGAAGCTTTCGAATTTTCATCAAAACCGAACCAATATGAACTCCAAAAATTCTCATATTTTTTACAGCACGAAAAACATCACAAAATAAGCACTTCAACTAAAAATCTGAATTTTACAGTAACAGATCAGATTATCAAAATTGAAACAATTTTGACAGAGTAACACAATAAATTATTTACCTTAGCAAACTGAGTCAAACAATTCTGAAATTTTTACACAACATGTAAATATGCCAGAGACACAACATACTAGAATTTCATCAATTTTGGAGCACCACACAATTTATTAAGCAATAAACATGATTCTGCCACGAATCACATCAATTAATTAAATTAGTTACAATTGGAATTTTAATCTGAAATTTTTACACGAACTACATATTCATCACATAAACCTACACACAAAGTTTTACATCAAACGGATCAATATGGAATTTATAATGAATTTAATACGAATTCAGCACCCATACGAGTTCAACAATTTATATATGACTCGACAAGACTCGAATTTGTCCGAGTCCTTCTCCATAAGGCCAAGGACTTATTTTGTTCCAACTCCACAGCGACTAATCACGACTATAACGTGATCTCATTCGAGTTCCCACTAACCGAAGAGATCGATACATAAATTAATTCACATAATGTTCAACATTTATTCATATCTAGATCAACAAGTCATTCGATAATAAATAACAAACCACACTAACACATATCACGAAATTAAACGAGATGGGGTTCGAGCCTAGATACCGTTCTCGGGAAAATGTTCGAAAGACGGGACGAAAGGAACGAACGGCACGTCGAAGGCGGCTCGCGGTGGCGGCCATGGGCTCGACGGCTGCGCTTCGTCTCGCGGAGGAGGAGTTGCGGCTGACGCAGGCTCGTCGGGCTGCTGGTTGCTGCTCGTCGCTCGCTGAGGAGGGAGTCGCGAATGGAGGAGGGCTGTCGGAGGGAGGGCCTGCGCAGGTGCGACGGGAAACACGCGGCGGCGAGGGGCTGAGATGGTCGTCGCGACGGTCTGCTGCGCAGAGGAGGGTTCGCCGGAAGTGACAGGCTCGGAGAGGAGAGAGCTCGTCGGAGATGGTGCTGTCGCGGAGAAGAGGGCTCGACGGTGGTGGAGGGAAAGACTCGCCGGAGTGAAGGTATTCTCGCGGAGGTGCTGCGATGGGGCGCCGCTCGTGGAGGAAGGAAAACTCACCGGAGGAGAAGCTCGCAAACAGGTTCCACGGTGGTTCTCATGAACAGGGGCGGCGACTGGTTCTTGCGAGGGGGAAGAAGAGGAGAAAGATGATGGCGACGGGATTTCTTTTTCTTTTCGGTCATGGCGATGAAGGGTTGCGATCGGGCTTTCAAGAGACAAGAGAGTGAGATGGTGGTTGCGGCTTTCTCTCTTTTTCTGCAGAGAGATCGATCGAGAGGGAGAGGGGAACGATGGCGAGAGAGTTTCACGAGAGGGGCGGTGAGTTTTCAGAAAAGCTGCGGGATCCGTTCTTGTGTCGAGCATAACAGATAANAGGCTAGGGATTCTCTATTCTTGTCGCAATAAAACTGGAGAAGAAAAATAAAACTAAGCTTTTGGGCTGAAAAATTCATTAACATTGGGCCGAGACTTTTTCTCAACTTGGGCCGAAAAACATTAGCTAATAGGCCAAAATAAGTAAAAAGGGCCGGTTCATGCAGGCAGCGGTTTGGCAAAATGGGCCGGGTTTATAATAAAGGTTTCTCGGGCTCAATCTTAACGAATATTCGAGGCTCAGTTCAATACGACGATAATTAAAATAAAAACCGGATATTATTAATATATATATAATACACACAATTTAATCAAATAAAAATAATTCACATTTACACATTTAGGAATTCGATAAATAATAATAGTAATAATAATAGAAATAAATAATAATAATTATAATAAATCCCAAAATTATTCATAAATAAACGGGGCGCTACAGTCTACCCACCTTACAAAGAATTCCGTCCTCGGAATTCGAACAACAAACTACGTCAAAATACTAACGAGAATAAGAGGGGAAAACATCAACACATGAAACTCGGGTATATCCTCCGAATTTCGGTCCCCTCCTCCCAAGTCGCCTTTTCTTGACAACCACCACTGGACTTTGACGAGTATCCCTCCCGGTCTTTTTCTAAAAGTCACCGGTACCTCTAAACAGGTAGGGTTCTGCCTATCACGTAGCTCGTCACATCTCACTTGTACTCCGACATCATGCACATGTTCTATGCCTCCATCAAGAGGCATAGAACGTGTCATGCATCCTCGCGAGCTCCGGTGGTGGAGTCAACCATTAGGCTAAATCAGCGACTTGGTCAGGAATCAAAATAGGACTTAGTACGCGTGGCAGTAATCAGAACAACGGCATACTCCACCTTTATCCGTACCAGCCACCTCGCATAGCACCCTTAGGGTTGTCGCTAGATAACCATCGTTACCAGCGTATCTGCCTATGGTAAGGAATTTCTCACACCCTACTCATCCATCAATACACAAGACCCTATCTGGTCCTTTCGTGTCTTAATACCATACCCCGACAGACTAACCATAAAGGGTTGATTCGAAACGTCGAGCTTCAGTCTCGTGCCCGGGTCACGCTTGAAAACTCGATCATTACCTCGACATGATCCGTGCGTCCTTATAAAACAGGCCGCCACAGAATCCCATACGAATGGCTAACAATCAATATCACTATATCCCCAATACTGGTACCTTCAGAGAACACTGCTCCGTACGATACCGCTGACAATGCCTCTTTCCTTTCCGACACGAGTAACACCTCGTATGCGGTTCAGGAAGGGTCGACTAGATGTTCGAAAACATTCTCCCATTGCAGAATCAGTCTCACGATTAGGGATGCTCGATATTCCCTTACTAACGATCTAACACCAATACCCTCTCACTCTTCGTAGGTCTCGATCCCTACGAAGTATACACAATCTCTAATCGAGACTCGGGACACTTCCCGAAAACGATGCCGAAAACCTATATCTCGCCATCTCGAGAGAATCTCGCATGAGACAAAGGAAAACTGATCAAGAAGCCTCACATATCGAGAGTCGTTGATTAGGGACTTCATACAGCTTGAAGTCCTCGGTTTAAAGTTCGAGAGGTAAGGTCAA
This sequence comes from Striga asiatica, assembly GCA_008636005.1. NCBI lineage: Eukaryota > Viridiplantae > Streptophyta > Magnoliopsida > Lamiales > Orobanchaceae > Striga > Striga asiatica. Next base: position 370,249 of record BKCP01011625.1, on the reverse strand, counting down.
AAGGTCAACATACATGACAACGAATGCTGGTTTACCGACCAAAAAGAACATAGTCAATTCGGAGTTTAATGCACTGTCACCCGAGAGATGACACACACATTGGCTCTGCATAAGCGGGGTGCTAGGACGCGTGCGTACACCTTTTCGGATATCAGCTGCAAGGTCAAGGTCCGGCCGTACACACTGGCCTGGGGAGTTCCTTCGTTCGGTGATGGAGGCATCAGCTCTCATGCGAGTCAACGGTCGGCCACTGCAGTTGGCTTCACGTCTCTCAGCACGGGTGTGCGGGCTCGGCCACCACTTCGCTTGGCTACACCCATCCAGGTTCGGCATTCTGTTTAAGATACTTACCAGAAATTTCAATCTCTGGGTTCATAATTTCCTAGGTACTCAGATAGGAAAAAGGGTTTTTCTACAAGGCTTTCAAAACTACCAAAGTTTGGGTTTAACAACAATTTCCCAATGGAATCGGAAATTGGCATCACTGCCAGGAAAAATCATAACATCGGCGGTCATCGCCAAACATTAGAATGGTTAGCTCGCTTGACCCTTCCGACTAACAATGTCGGCTATCACGACATCTTTTACTCAGGTAGCTAATCGTGACTACGGTACTAAATGAGTTCGACCACACATACAACTTATAACTTCCACACTTTGAGATCTTAGCGTAAAGCTTCTCTCGCAAGTGTTTCTAGCCAACATTATAACACTAATCAGATTAAGTCACATAGGGCATGTAAACATGAAAATTTACGAACTTGCACCAATTTCAGCATGCGCGATGAATTTAGAATGCATGTAGCTTCCAGTCTACAATTCATATCATGATGAAACCACTTGGACAATATCCCTAACTCATGTCGCTATCACTTTAATGAAGAACACTCAGGCAGATAAATTCATTTAAATGCACATAATACAGCGAACGTCCAAAACATAGGTGCAGAGGATAAATGAAGACATACAGCTTCACAGGTCCTCAGTGTATGCAAAATAACCGAAGCTACAGATATGATATTACTGAAATTCGAAAACTCTAAGGTAGATAGCTCAATTCCATACCACTTTCCTGAAGACACTATTGGCAAATAATGGCATTATCAGCGAGTTTAAATATAAAACATTAAGTACATAAACACAGCCAGAGAACAACTTTTCGAATATACCGCACCATAGTAAAATGGCATCAACTCAAGCTACACAACTTCAATTCATACAAACTCAAAACATACAAAATCTAGATATGGAAATATAAAATTGTTATGAAGAGAATTTTTTCATACGAACACGTTTGGGTCATCAAAACAGAGCACACATTCAACACTTAAACACAATCTGGGTTTCATAAAAGCTAGGTGTACATCCCATTTTGAAATATTATACAAAATCAACTGGAACTCCAAATTGCATGATTCTAATTCTCACAAGCAGCTTACAACATATAATACATTTATCATGAAGAATACATTTTTATTCAGGCACGTTAAGGTCATCAAAAACAGCCATAAACTAAGGTCAAAGTTTCTGTCTGAGTTTATAAAAACTGCATGCTTGTCTAACTTTGAAAATTCATATAAAATCCATTTTCAATCCAAATCACAAGATTCCCGAACCCAACGAAACCTAACTCAAATAACTACAAAACTGAAGAAGAATACTGAAGCAAATAAGTTCATTACGAAGGGGCAAAATCAATTATCATCACTAATCAGTTTCTGTCCAAAAGTATAAGCACATTTCATGCATATCCTAGAACAATTTAACACAAACCGAGCTACAGTCCTCATACCAGCATTAATTTTACCTCATTAGAAAGCTTAGAAATAGACCTACAACTTCCATGAAGATCAAGGTTTCATTTGAGAACATTAAGATGCAACAAACAGGTCAAACATTTAACATGAACTCGCTGCCGGGTTTTGTTTAAAATTGCTCGCGTGATATTTTTGTAAGAATCATAACTCACTCGTTTCAAATTGGATTTTCGAAATTCGAAAACTCACAAAACCAAAACAGAATTAGCTACAATTCATGTGCGGAACATAACTTCAGAAAAACGAGTTCTAGATAGCCATAATAGCAGCAGAATTCACAATTTATAACTCACATGTCAATGAAACCTCGTCAATACATTCTCTATGCCATAAAACACTCAATTAACATCCTAAACAACAACATAAGCATTCTCTTACATTGCATAACACATAATAACAAGAGAGGATTAAAAATTATCATGATCACCTTAAAGGTTCAATATAGGGCCACCTAAATTCCACATACTCGACAAAATACAACCTTAATAGGATCGAATGAAGATCTCATACACCTATAAATCACATAAAGGGGATCAATAAATCACATAATCCTTATCTCTTACCCAACTAACCATGCTTCGAGCTAGCATGAACTCACTCTTACTAAGACACAAGAGACGTTAAACATATAACACACCAGAGGTTGAACAGAGGACATAAACATCCATAATACTGGCAGCTTATAAAACATCGACTCATCTCATAATTTTCGAAACATGGCAAAGGTCCGAAGAGGGCGAAATACATTCCCGGTTCTAATTGACTGAGTCCTCACTTGAAGGCATTGAATATAATTATAAAGCAAGGGAAACTGCTATGGGCATAACTTATCTCGATAACAACATACTGAAACTCTCAACGAGGAACCTCTAGAGTCCGAACTTAACTCTATATCACTAGAGTTCAACATTAAACCATAGATGGATAGATTTCCTAAGCTCCGAATATCAACAATTCATATCATAGGCAGTTTCATCTCTACTTATGTAAAAATACAAAATTCACACTTTCACATTATAAGTATTTTCATTGATACTTATATAAACTCATACCTTAAGTAGTGCGGCGTGACGAAGGCGAGTGGTCATAACATGAGGTCTAATCACATAATCACATGTAAACCAGTCTACAGAAACGCAGACTGGCTCTGATATCAAACTGTAACGCCCCACTTTATTTTGTAATTTTTATCGAATTTATTTATAAAAATCATAATAATTTTTCGCAAAACTCAAATTAAATTTATAAAACTCAGTGGGCGCTACTTAACTACCAAGAACTGTTAATTATAAAACTTTACTCGCATTCAACGAGTTTCCAAACCATGGTAAATTTTTCGTAAATCTCAATTTAAATTCGAAATTCTAACAGGCGCTACTTATCCATCAAGAACAGTTAATTAAATTTAACTAGCCTTCATTAAGTTCCAAAGAAATAATGTCAAAACATAATCAAATCCCCAAAAAGTAAGCAGGAAAGAAATCCAATGTTTCAAACGACAAAATCAAAATCCCAAACATGCAGGAAGGAAAACCAAGTCTAACCAGCAGTCTGTCAATATCATAATAAGCGAAAGCAATAATAATCATAAAAAAATGAAACAGACAACCACTCGCCCTGCCTTGTCACCCACCAACTGCTTAACCTGCATTTGTGAAGAGCAGGTGGGAGTGAGTACAGTTGGAAAATATTGCACCCACACTATGCATATGAAACAACTGAGAATATGTTAAGATGGTATGGTCGCAGCATGAACATAAACAATAAACATCACGTCTTATCTCTAGTCACATCAATGACTCTAGTCTCATCAAAGACTACTCATGTGCATATCTACGCTCATCAAAGCTCAGCCATGCCATATCAATGAAACATGAGAGTGCGTGCCATATCAATGACACGGCCTTCTCATAGGTCTTAATGAGATTTACCTCATAAGGGTAACCGTATTTCATCATACGGGGACATGGCCATCAAGCTCACATCGATAGACTACATGCTCAAATGCATACATAGATCATACCGGTTAAATATATTTAAACACACATATGCACAAGTATTTTAGAATAACTAACCCACCTGGATTTTCGGATTGATTTAAATCAACAAGCGATGGACGTCGGTCGAGGCTGGACTCCTCAATTACCTACATTAAGTCAAGATGCTACAATCAACATCTATCTTGAATTTAAATGGAAAACACAAATCATACTTAGTCGAACTTGGTTCGACTAAGTTGTTTGTGAAGTCCTGTGGACATTGGAACGCTTAGACTCGGCTCTATTACTCATCCAAACACACATGGGAGTTCACATAATCTCAATCAAAGATTTACCAATTCAAACAACACAGAAATAGCATGTGAACCGGTTTACAGTTTTTAACACAAAAACTACATTTATGAAATACTAGACGATAATTCACATATTCAGGTTGGTCAGGTTACCGAATGAGTTAAGCTTTGAAATTTTAACATAAATTCCAACTCACTGGACTCAAAAAAATCCACCAAATTTCAGCCCTTAACTCAAAATACATGATTTTATAAAATTCGAACAAGTTTTCAGCAAAAAGTAGCGCAAATTTAAAACCTGAGATAATGAACGATTCAACCTCTGAAATTTTTACACAGCAAACCTCAGCATATGCATATCAACATATAAACAATCCAGCCTTAAACATTTAACATGAGAATTTTAAAAATTCTAACGAGAATCTGCAGCTTTCGAATTTTCATCAAAACCGAACCAATATGAACTCCAAAAATTCTGATATTTTTACAGCATGATACACATCACAATAAGCACATCAACCAAAAATCAAAATTTTACAGTAACAGATCAGATTATCATAATTGAAACAATTTTCAGCAGAATAACACAATAAATTATTTACCTTAGCAAACTGAGTCCAAAAATTTTGAATTTTTATAAAATATGTAAATATGGCAGAGACACAACATACTCGAATTACATCAATTTTGGAGCACCACACAATTTATTAAGCAATAAACACGATTCTACCCAGAAATCACATTAATTAATTAAATTAGCTACAATTGGAATTTTAATCTGAAATTCTTACAAAACTACATATTCATCACAGAAACCTACACACAAAGTTTCACATCCAACGGATCAGTATGAAATGTTTAATGAATTTAATACGAATTCAGCACCCATACGAGTTCAACAATTTATATATGACTCGACAAGACTCGAAATTGCCCGAGGCCTTCTCCATAAGGCCAAGGACTTATTTTGTTCCAACTCCACAGTGACTAATCACGACTATCACGTGATCTCATCGAGTTCGCCCGAACAAAAGAGATCGATACATATATTAATTCACATAGTGTTCAACATTTATTCATATCTAGATCAACAAGGCATACGATAATAATAACAAAATCCATTAAAACATATCACGAAATTAAACAAGACGGGATTCGATCTTAGGTACCATTCTCGGGAAATAGTTCAAAAAACGGGACGAAAGGAATGAACGGCACGTCGAAAGCAGCTCGCGGTGGCGGCCATGAGCTCGACGGCTGCGCTTCGTCTCGCGGAGGAGGAGCAGTGGCTGACACGGGCTCGTCGGGCTGCTGGTCGCTGCTCGTCGTTCGATGATGATGGAGTCGCGAATGGAGAAGGGCCATCAGAGGGAGGGCCTGCGCAGGTGCGACGGGAAACACGCGGCGGCAAGGGGCTGAGATGGTCGTCGCGACGGCCTGCTGCGCGGAGGAGGGTTCGCCGGAAGTCACAGGCTCGGAGAGGAGAGAGCTCGTCGGAGATAGTGCTGTCGCGGAGAAGAGGGCTCGCTGGTGGTGGAGGGTAAGACTCGCCGGAGTGAAGGTTTTGTCACGGAGGTGCTGCGATGGGGCGCCGTTGCGGAGGAAGGAAAGCTCGCCGGAGGAGAAGCTCGCGAACAGGTTCCACGGTGGTTCTCATGAACAGGGGCGGCGACTGGTTCTTGCGAGAGGGAAGAAGAGGAGAAAGATGATGGCGATGAGATTTCTTTTTCTTTCCGGTCATGGCGATGAAGGGTTGCGATCGGGCTTTCAAGAGACAAGAGAGTGAGTGGTGGCTGCGGCTTTCTCTCTTTTTCTGCTGAGAGATCGATCGAGAGGGAGAGGGGAACGATGGCCAGAGAGTTTCACGAGAGGGGCGGTGAGTTTTCAGAAAAGCTGCGGGATCCGTTTCTTGTGTCGAGCATAACAGATAAAAAAAATAAATAGGCTAGGGCATCTCTATTCTTGTCGCAATTAGACTGAAGAATAAAAAAAAAAAAACTAAGCTTTTGGGACAAAAAATTCATTGACATTGGGCCGAGACTTTTTCTCAACTTGGGCCGAAAAACATTAGCTAATAGGCCAAAATAAGTAAAAAGGGCCAGTTCATGCGGGCAGCGGTTTGGCAAAACGGGCCGGGTTAATAATAACGGTTTCTCGGGCTCAATACTTAACGAATATTCGAGGCTCAGTTCAATACGACGATAATTAAAATAAAAACCGGATATTATTAATATATATATATATATATATATATAATACACACAATTTAATCAACTAATAATAATCCACATTTAGACATTTAGGCATTCGATAAAGAATAATAGTAATAAAAATAAAAATAAATAATAATAATAATTATAATAAATCCCAAAATTATTCATAAATAAACGGGGCACTGTAAAGTCGATCCCCTATTTTGCGAAAGGCCAGGGGCTGAACACCGACCTGAGCGGTTCTGGGGTTAGGTTGACGTTCGGTGCGAATATTTGACATTTCGTGCACCTCCTCACCCAATCTGCTGCATCTCTTCTCAAGGTCGGCCAGTAGTAACCTTCTCGTAGGATCTTGTACGCTAAGGCTTGCAACCCGGAGTGGCTTCCGCAGATCCCGTCATGGACCTCTTGCAACAAGTTGTCCTTTAATTGCGCTCCTCGGTTTGTAATGGATATTGAACTGCCCCAGTTCCACGGCCCACTTGACCATTCGACCCCATGTGTCGGGTCGGTGGAGAATCTGTCGCAACGGGAATGCAGTCAGCACGGTGACAGAATGCTCTTGGAAGTATGGTCGTAGTTTTCGAGCCGCGGTGACGAGCGCAAAGGCCAGCTTTTCCATCGGCGGATATCTCAGCTCGGCATCGTGAAGAGCTTTGCTGACATAATACACTGGATATTGCTGGGAATCCTCTTCTCGGATAAGCACCACACTTATTGCCGAGCTGCTGACTCCGAGGTATAAGTATAACATTCCGTCGGATTTCAGTTTTTGTAGAGTTGGAGGTTGGGATAAGGCCTCCTTGATGCTGACAAGAGCCTTTTGGCGGTCGTTGGTCTATTCAAACTGCTTTCTCTTTTTTATTGCATCGAAAAAGAGTTTGCATCGATCGGTGGACTTGGATATGAACCGGTTTAAAGCGGCGAGCCGACCTGTGAGCCCTTGTACTCCTTTTACCAAGGTGGGTGACTTCAACTCCAAAATGGCTTTAATCTTCTGGGGATTCGCTTATATTCCCCTTTGACTAACTACATACCCTAAGAATTTGCCCGACTTTACTCCAAACGTACATTTTCTAGGATTTAACACCATGGAGTAATCACGCAAAATATTGAACATTTCATTTAAATGGGTTACATGTTCGCTAGCGCATACCGATTTTACAAGCATATCGTCAACATACACTTCCATCGTACGTCCTACTAGACTAGAAAACATTTTGTTGACCAACCTTTGGTACGTGGCCCCAGCATTCTTTAGCCCCAAAAGGCATCATTGTGTAGCAATACAGGCCCCTTGCCGAGTAGAAGGAAGTGTTCGGCCTCCTCGGGATCCATCGGAATCTGATTGTAACCCGAATACGCGTCCATGAAGCTCATCAGCTCGTGACCCGAGATGGCATCCACCATGTAGTCGATGTGCGGCAGCGGGTAACTATCTTTCGGGCACGCCATGTTGAGGTCGGAAAAATCAATGCAGAGACGCCATGATCCGTTGCTCTTTTTTACCAAAACGGGGTTGGATACCCAGGTCGGATACTTGGTTTCTTTGATGAACTTGTTGTCGATGAGCTTGTTGACCTCCTCTTCAAAAGCCTGTTGTCGGTCTGGACCGAGTTTGCGTCTTTTCTGGATGATGGGTTTGACCGTCTTATCGATGTTGAGCCGGTGGCAGGCTCCCTTTGGATCTATCCCTTTCATGTCCTCGTGTCTTCAGGCAAAGACATCAGCATTGGCCTTCAAGAATGAGATGATCTCGGTTCGGATAGGCTCTGGGAGACCGGTGCCAATGCGGAGTTGTTTGTCGCAAGTCGGTTCGTCGACGTAGATGACTTTGACTTCCTCAGATGGCTCAGCTCGGTTTCCCTGCTTCTTTTCTTTAAATTGGCTGCGCGGATCCAGCTCGTCTTCTTCAACAATGGGCTCCTTGCCCGACCTCCTCCCTCGATCTTGGGTAAGATCTTCCTCAGTGGGCTCACCAAGGTCTGAGTTGGTTGAGGTTGGTTCTACCGAGCCCGGCTAGAGTCCTGTTGGAGCTGAGTCGATCCCGAGGCCCAGGTTTGGCACGTCCCCAGGAACCAAGTTTTGTTGAACGACGATGTGGTATGGGTTTTTCTCTCTCTCATCGCCAGACATTCCGATCACATGGACCTCTCGCGATGGGATTGCAAGAACCAGCTCTCGAGCTTCCCGTTGGTCCCCATAATGAGTGCCCTCGCCGTCTGTAGTGGGAAATTTGATCGTATAGTGAAAAATGAAAACGACAGCTCAGAGTTTGTACAAGGCTATCCTCCTTGTATTCATTGTCGATGTCCATGACCTTGAACGTTTCCATTATGACTTTGGAGGTCTGTCCATGGCCCCTGAACCTGATTGAAGGGTAATTTCGCCCAGGGGGAGCGACACACTCCCGTTGAACCCGTGGACTCGGTCATTGCACGGGCGAACATCGGTAGAGTCAAGTCCGAGCTTGTTGAAGGCTTGGAGCATGAGAATGCTTGATTATGCGTAGGTGTCCACCATAATTCAGTGGACGGGTATCCCACAGATTGGAGCTGTAATGAGAAGTGCATCGGAATGGGGGTGATCGAACAGACTCGCGTCTTCCAAAGTGAACGTGATCGGGCAGGTTCGTGAATTGATCGTCTCTCTCAGGTCGGTAGTCATTACTTGCTTCCCCGAGTTGTACGCCTTTCTGGCGTACGCTTTGGCTTGCCGACGTGACAAAGTCAGCTCTTCTCGGTTGGTGTTAACTCGGGGAACGGATCCTATCCGAGGTGAGCTTTGATGAGTTCGAGGGGGTGTTGTCGGGATCTTCGAATTCCCTATTTCTCTTCCCAAGTCGGTCATCGGCCGATCTGGGACCAATCGGTCCAAACATAAAGATCTTTTTGTCCCATTGCTGCATTCTGATTATTTTCGCATTCATGGCACTTTCGTCTACCCCATCTCCATCGGGGATATGGATCATCTGACGTTCTCTTTCTCGTCGTTTGATCTGGTAAACCTTTTCACTTGGGGACTCCCGATGAGATTCATGAGAGCCAACAATAGGCTGAGACATTCGTCGGTGTTGTGGCCGTGGGACTTGTGGTAGTCACAATACCGAGATTTGTCTAGTTGACTCTCCGACGTTTTCACAGGTTGGGCTTCGGGGATGATCCCTTTTCCCTTGATCTCTCGATAGGTTGCGCGGCCCCGATCGAGTAGATGGAGCGGTAACCCGAGGTTAGGTCTTCCTTGAATTGTCTCCTTGCTGCTTTCACCTCGGGATCATTGGGATCGCTTTTGAATGGCTCTTTGAATGGTGGATTCTTTGGGGAGTTACCGAAGTGCTTTTTCTTTTTATTTTTTTTGGAAATCGGTTTCTGACCCTTCGATGTAAATTCGAGGTCGGGTACCGAAATGGATTTTTGGCGATTATATGTTGTTGAGCTCGGGCGAGGAACTCTTGGAAGGTGCTGGGCTTGTTCGAGCAGAGCGCCCAACGGAACATTGACTTCAGTTTCTGGCCCGATATTGCCGAGACAAGAAGCGTCTCAGGGTGGCAGGGTTCCATATTCTGCACGCGCTCATTAAAGCGCACAACATAATCCTTCAGACTTTCGTCTTCCCATTGGACGATGTTGGTAATCGATTCTTTCAGGATCAAACAAACTTGGGCCCCAATGAAGTGTGACCTTAATGCCGACCTGAGCTGACACCAGTATCGGATCGACTCGACTGGTAGCGAGTAATACCACTTTTGGGCTTTGGGACCCAAGGTCAGGGAAAACATGCGGCACCTCAAGGCGTCGTTGGCGCCATGTAGGTCCATCCAGGACGTGTAGTGACCGAGGTGAGCGTCGGGGTCGGAGGTCCCGTCGTAGAGCCCGATCTGTGGGACTTTGATTTTTCCTGGTAAAGGACCCCTGGTCAGCTCGGGTACTAACGGGGAGTCAATTTCTATATAAACATGACCAGGCTCAATGCGGGAGTGTAGAGGGGGCCTGACTTGAGTGGTACGTCGGGCCTCCAGCTCCGCGACTCTTCATCTCAACACCTCAACCTCCAAGGTGTCGCGTCTAACGGACCGGTTTCTTTCGATTTGCTGCCGCAGGTCGGTGGAATTCTTGGATTGCTGAAACAGCGGCCGAACTGCGGGCTGGACTCTTTGAGCATGTCCGGAGTGACTTTCGGCTGTCATCTTCGGCAGGTTCGTCTCCGGTGGGACTATGTTCCCTGCTGAAGGGGCTTGCGGATTGTTGTCTTGTGGTTGCGGCGTCGTATGTGATCCGGCACGGTTGTCATCATGTCCTTGCATTTGTGGGGCTCGTTGCCTCGTCGGTGTTATCGGGGCGAGAGACTGTCCTTGCATCACTCTTGAAGGCCCCGACATGGTTTGGGCTAGCAAGACGGCGAATCCCCGGGCGAATTTCGGGTTTTGGAAGAGTGTAGTTAAATTCGACATCGTGGGTATCGCGTTGTTGTGACCGGCGGCTTGATCTGGGATGCGATTGGCGCTTCCTCTGGTGGTCCGATCGTCTTGCCCAGATTGAGACATGTTCTTGTGGATAAGTGGGAAATAGCAGTTTGAGTTTAGATGTGGTGTTTCCTTATTTCGAAATTTAACTCCAAATATCTTATGGAGCCCTTCCTCTAGCGCCAAAATGTTGATAAACGGAATTTAACAACGTAATGAATGTGTAAAAAGTAACAAAAGTTGTAGAAAATAGAATTTTTATTGAGTTTTCTGAAGTCGGGTACACGACAGATGAAGTCGGTATTTTAGTACAAGAAGTCGGTTTTGTGTGCAACCGAGGTGTTAAATGCCAGAATTTAATGTGTCGGAAAAGATCCTCGTATCGAGTTAAATACGGCTATTTATAGTAACATTCTGCACGCCTTTTGAGGAGAAGCGGCTGCATTTAAGGCGGATTGATAACATAAGGGCGGCTATGACGTAAGCCGATATGTAGGCAATGATGAAGGGATGGGCAGCCCATCAAATGATTGACAGACGTCGCCTTTTGTCGGCAGGAAGTCGGGCCTGTGTGACTTCGGTTTCTCTGCGGGATTTCAATACTCTGCGGCCTCTTAGTGAGTCCTTTGTACCGAGGTGTCGATTTGATACCGAGGTGACCCCGTCGGACCTCCAACAATTAACCCTAACCGTCTCCATTAATCTTCTCAGGGTGTCATTAATTTGCAGTATTTGAATTTCTATGTTAACAATAATGAAAAGTTAAAATATATGTAAAATTTTACTATATGAGAAAATATCTAAAGAAACTATAACCTTACTCCCACGATAGCACATTTGAAGAATCACCACAATTGGAGGTTTTTCGTAAGTGCTAACATATGATGTAATTTCATTGATATGGTGTCCCCACAACGATCATATCATCCGTTTTCCCCTACTAATTAATTAGGGAATTGAGAAAAATAAAGATCAACAATGGTTTACAAAAAATCTAATCTAATACTAATAATAATAATAATTAACAACTAATAATAACTATTATTATTTACTCAAGATCCTCAAGGATGATCTCCATCACTTGATTGGCATAACCACGAATGTGCTTAGTTTGCACCTCACCAAGCTCGGCCAACCTTCTAATGACGTCACCAGAAAAAAAAAAATGATTTATCAAATTAAACAATTTAAATATCAAATTTTAATTTAAATAAAAAAAAAAGTCAAAAGAAGTGTTACATAGTATAACATCAATTTACTGTTAAATAAAGTACGATAAATTTAAATATACTTACCAATGAGAAGAGTGTCACAAATATTTTCGGGAATCAATTATGAGAAGGGTGTAAACCTATAAGTGTGATCAAGAAATTTCACATCCTCAATTTCAATGCACAAAGTGCGTCCGTTGAAGCAAAAATGATAGTTGGCAGTTGTTGTTTTATATTCGCCCTCTTGCCATTCCTCCAAGTGGTAATTTTTTATAGCATAAATTTTTTTCTTCCACAAGTCTTCTTGATATCTCTATCCTTTTGTTTTATAGTACCCTGAATCCGATTTACCTACGGACGCATAAAAAGTATTTAAATTTCATATGCAACATATTAAATAAAAAACAGCAATGTTGTGAAATTAATGTGAGTGTGTATGATGAAACTTTCTGTATCATATGGGTGTATATGAAACTTTCTGTATTATATGCGTGTGTCGCTGAAACTAATGTGTGTATGATGAAAATAGCAATTTTTATGAACCACACACAATAAACATATCAAATAAAACAAAAATAAAAAAAAGAAAAATTTACATATTGCCGGATATAACTCATTGAGTAAAAGATTTCACATTGCACTTAGAGATAAACTCATCGAGTAAAAGATTTCATATGGCCGGATATAATTCATTAAATAAATATGAATAGCACATTAGATAGCTAGACTAAGAATATTCTACAATATACGCACCTCGGAATCATGAAAGATGCACTCAATAAAGTGAATCACGTTTCCTCCATGGGTTGTAACCCTTTCGCACATCCTAATTAGACTAAGTTTAAGAGCCAGTTGTGGCAATGCGTTCGTCAATTTTTTGATCAACACAAAAAATGAGAGGCATTTTTTTGAATCTTTGTTTATTGAGTACATATTCAATATTTTTTCTACGATCGTAGTGTTAATCTTATTCAAGATTTATATAATCACATCACGTAAAGATGGTAAGATGTGTATATTAATTAATAGGTTAATTATAATTGACATAAAGATGGTAATATGTTTATATTAATATTTGATAAAAATGCAATAGAATCATTCTAATTTTTTTGATACCATCTTTATGTAAGTTAAAGAAAAAATCTTTGTTAACAAAATTTATGGTCCAAAATCTATGGTACAAAATCGTTTGTAATAAAATCTTTGCTCACAATATTTGATAATAAATATTTGATAACAAAATGACAAAAAAAATGGTAAAACCACTTAACGTATATACAGTGAATAAATATTATCCATGCAAACAATATTTGAAAAATTCAATTACACAAACAATATTCCCAATTTTATACCAAGCAAGATCCACGGGATCAATAAATATCTGTTAATTGGATTGGTCCAATTTTACAAATCAATAAACATTACAAAATCAATTATACAAACAATATGGACCAATTTTATGCCAAGCAAGATCCACGAAATCAATAAATATCTGCTAATTGGATTGGTCCAATTTTACAAATCAATAAATATTCTCCGTGCAAACAATATTTGACAAAATCAATTATACAAACAATATTTCCAATTTTAGCTGAAAAATTTTAAGCTGGAAAACTTCGTCCGTTTTTGGCAAAATGGATTCGTCCATTATATAGATATAGATATAGATATAGATTATTTTGGCCACCTACCGCCGCCGTGCGCCGTCACCGACCACAATCGGAAATTGTTGCCGCTGCCCATCGCTGCTGGCAACCACCAGCGCCGAGTTGCACGCAGTCCCGAGAGCGCCCGCAGCCACACGCAGCAGATGCCGGCACTAGTCCCCAGCGACGACCACCAGCAACACCCACGCAGCACCAGCCCTGCCTTCCTGCTCGCGTACCGACACCACCCGCGTTCCTCACGTCATGCTCCCAGAGCGAGAAACACGCGCGCCTTAGTCTGCGCATGTCAAGGAGACGTGCCCCGCACGCCCGCGTGGTCCCAGACGCCCGCGCCAGTCCGTGTCAGTGAAGGAAACCCATAACGCACACGCCCAAAGTCCCCGAGTGCCACTTGTGCCCGTCCGCGCGTCTCAGCTAGAGCCCGACGTGCACCCGACCGCGACCAGCACCTGTCCGCGACCAACCCGACCAACTGAGATGCATCGTAACCGAGTCGCAGTGAGCCCAACCGAGACCAGTCACAGCCAGCTATGGTTTGACAGAGCCCAGCTGCAACCCAACCGAGCCCATCGACGTTTGATCGGCCCGAACTAGACGAGCCTTATCATAATGATCCGTTCGTGATAAAAAATTAGATTAGAATCAAGAAAGGCCAAGTCCGGCAACCCATCGGACTCTGGTGTTAAGACGATCTCCATTAATAGAAATCAGAAACGTCTCAGAGTCGGCAAAAATTTTAAATGTTAATGTCCTAACCTTAAATATAGATTTCGTTGTGTTAGGGTTTATTTTACTAAATTCAAAAGTGCATGTCGTTGACGTTTTTAACAGAACCCAACATTAAGTTTATCTGATTTCCTTTTTCATTCCAGTTTTTCTTTTTTATTCTTTCTCAAGTATTTCACCCCATCTCTACCATCCTTTAGTTTTCCAACTTTTGAATTTTTTCTTCCAAGTAGGCGAAAACATGGTCACTCCCTTAGCACTTCATGGTTGGGATTGATGTTGACTGGTCTCTCTCGCGTACCAAGCTCAGTGGACTGGTCCGTGGGTTTGCATTGGAGATTTTAATGAGGCTTTGAGTAATGAGGAGCATCTTGGAGCTTGTGATGGGAACAAAGCACATAATCCCCCCACCTTCTTCCAATTCTCTTACTCCCCAATTTTCTCCCTCGACCTCTCCTTATTGCCCCTAATGCCTCTCGGGCCGATCCCTCCTCTGCCACCTCTCGGTTTCCTCGTCGCCCTTTTGAACTTCGTGATGAGGTTGATTTTGAAACCGGGGAGGGTACTCTTCCTCCCTTTCCTGCTAGACCATCCATTGCCATTCGAATGGGTGTGCCCACACTCGGAGCTACACCTCTAACTGCTGAAAACATGATCACTGTTGCTCGACCACCTAGTACTGTCCTCTCCATGTCTGAAGATGAAACTGATCATTTCTTTATTTGGTTTGGTCTTCCTTCTGATTGGCGCTATTCGGTGGTCACTGTTGCTCGACCATCAGTTGTTGCACCTTTTTGAAGACCAGTTCTGCTTAGTGCTTAGACTTAACCTTAGCCCCTCTTTGCTCGAGCTTTGTGAAGTGTTTGGTCTCCCTATTAACGAGTTAGGGCCTAATGTTATGCGTCATTTAGTTGTCTACAATATCCTTTCCTATTGTCAAATGGGTCGTGTAGATTTAGGTTTCTTTTTTTACTGCTTTGTCGCCAAGCTTCAAAGTGGTATTTTGTATTTACAAGCCCGTAATAGGGCTCATTTTATCAACGAAATGCCTTCCAATATCCCCAAATAGAAAACTCGATACTTTTTTGTTCGACCATCTTCCCCTCTGCCTTTTCCTTCGACCTGGATCATAAAATATAAATGCAAATTACTTGTGCCTACATCTTGTGCTAGCTTCGACTATCGGGTCGAAGAATGGAACAAAGCTTACGTGCCCTTCTAGATTCTTCTTGGGAACGAACCACTCCTCCCCCATTGTGGTTTGTCTCCTCGACGTTGTGCGCGTCTTATTCCCGACCAAATTGGTATACACTGCCTTTACCTCGTAATGTTGTTGTTTATTGGTTTTTTCGTGCCAACCAATGTATTCTGTTTTGTCTTTTGTAGAATGACTCTTCAAGCTTAAAGGCCTCACTCGACCTCCATCCCCAAGGCCAAGAAGGTTAACTCCCCCTCTAAAAGGGCTGATGTTGAGCTTCAACCGAAAGAATCCAAGCGCTCTAGACTAAAAGAGCTTGTGCTTGGGGTTGAGAAAAAAACGAACCTCTACCAAGTAGGGCTCTCCCCCTAAGAAACAAGCATGCATCGTGCACGTCGAGATCGCCCCTTCTGAGGATAGTCGCCTTCTCCCCCTCTTCAGACTGAAGTTTCCATTTATCACCCGTCTCTTCCACTCGAGCTGACTCATAAACCTTCCTCAACCACACCAATCGGGGTCATCACTTCTTTTCCACCAATTCCCAGGGACTGAAGATTATCAGACACCTGATTATAAGTCTGCCCAAAGGTGAAACCCATTGCTGGGAAATGGACCAAGTTGGTCGAGATGAGGCCGCTGCCGAGACAAGGTCTGGCTCCTCCATTAAGGACCTCAAGGCTTCCAACCAAGATCTGGTCGCCGAGGTGAAACGATTAAACGCTCTCAAGGTCAAACTGATGACTGAGATGTCCAAGCGTGAACGCCCTCATCGAGACGACATGCGGTCCAAGTATAACGAGCTCGAGGTGGCCCGAGCTCAACAAGTGGAGGCCGAAACAAAGATGAAGAAGGCTATGGAGCAGGCTATGGCTCCTGGTCGTCAGGAGGGTCAAAGAGCTTTCTTTCGCTGGTCCATTGGTGAAACTTTCCTCGACTCCTACTAGCAGCAGGTGGTCGAGGGCTTCTGCCAGTCGCCTCGATTCCTTCATATGTTTATGCCTGCAGCACAGGAATTTATGCAAATCGCAATCGATAAGATGTACGCCCGAGTTGTAGCTCAAGGGTTCACTGGCGAGATCGACATGGAGACACTTGTCATGAAGCTACCGAACTGCCCTACTGGTTTTAAAGACAATCCCATGCTCCCACAAAAATCACGTATGGTGGAATTGAATTTTTGGTAAGTGCCTGGTCAAGAGTGGTCTTGAGAAGAGAATCTCTCCTCCATTTACACCTATCTCTGCTCAACCACTGACACAGATCACTCTTGAGGGATCCCAAGTGGTTATCGACGAGGCCACTCTATCCAACGAGCCGGCCATAACTTGCCATAACTTTGGTCCCTTCTGGTGATCAAGCCAAGTCTGCCAATGCTGATTCTGCTCCTCCTCTTGCTTGAAAAATTTTTTGTAATGCTATTGTGAACTGTGTTTGCTATTTACATTTTAATGAACGGATGAATGTTTCTTATCTTTTGATGTTGTTTGGCTACCTGTAGTGAATTCTTACCATCCGCTTTGCCTATTCGTCACGTGTGTAATCCAATATGACAAAGTTTACACCGAAACTTACTTCAATACAAAATTTTAATTAAACCAAACGTTGCACCAGAAAATAGCCGCGTACACCAAATTTAAGCCAAACATGACATTAGAGTTAGAGCACTTCTTTCCCAACCCAACTCTATGGTTTCTCAAAATAAGCGACCACCCAACTCGAAAGCCTTAATCATGGTGGATTTTCTGTTTCGAGTACTTGCCCAACCTAACTCTAGAGTTGTTGAAAACAAGTGACCACCCAGCTCGAAAGCCTTAATCATGGTGGATTTTCGATTTCGAGCACTTGCCCAAACCAACACTAAAGTTATTCAAAACAAGTAACCACCCAGCTCGAAAGCCTTAATCCTGGTGTACTTTCGATTTCGAGCACTTGCCCAACCCAACTCTAGAGTTGTTCAAAACAAGCGAGCTCGAAAGTCTTAATTATGGTGGATTTTTGAGTTTGAGCACTTGCCCAACCCAACTCTAGAGTTGTTCAAAACAAGCGATCACCCAGCTCGAAAGCCTTAATCGTGGTGGTTTTTTTTATTACGAGCACTTGGAAAACCCAACTCTAGAGTTGTTCAAACCAAGCAACAACCTAGCTCGAAAACCTCAATCGTTGTGGATTTTTTATTTCGAGTGCCCAATCCAACTCTAGAGTTGTTCAAAAGAAGCGACCACACAGCTCGAAAGCCTTAATCCTGGTGGATTTTCGATTTCGAGCACTTTCCCAACTCAATTCTAGAGTTGTTCAAAACAAAAGACCACCCAGCTCGAAACCCTTAATCATGGTGGATTATTTATTTCGCGCACTTACCCAACCCAAATCTAGAGTTATTCAAAACAAGCGACCACCTAGCTCGAAAGCCTTAATCATGGTGGATTTTCGATTTCGAGAACTTTCCCAACCCAACACTAGAGTTGTTTAAAACAAGCTACCACCCATCTTGATAAGTCATATTATTGGCATGTTAATTGTCATGTTTTCCATACTTTTTTGGTATTTGTTTGAGCTTAATTATTGATTTTTATAATTTTCGTAGGATATTTCGGAAGTTGGAAGTTTGAGATAAGGCGTGGGCACTAATTTCCTATAAGAGTTGGAAGAAGAAAGGAGTCTTTAGTAGGAAAGATAAATAAAAGACTATGGAGTATTTATTTATTTATAGACCATTATATTTTATTAGGATATTTAGGAGAGAGAATGATCTCTTTATTTTCTACATATTTTCTGCTAGGATTAAAATTACAATGGTTTGATTAAAGACTAGACTGCTACATGTTAATCTTTTTGTGCTCCACGCACGCCCCCTCTCTTCCCTTCTTCTCTTTTATTCTTTTATTTTATTTTTCATGAATAATTGGGAGAAGACTTCTATGTTTATAGAGAATTAGTTTTTTTTTTTCCAGCCAAATGATTAATTTAGATTTGGTTCTTCATTATTTGTGAGATTAATTAAATTTCTATTCCCTTATTCTCTTTTATCGTATGTCTCTTGTATCTATTATCAATTGTTATTTTGGTTGACTGATGCAAAAAGAGCTCTTTGTTCAATTATCGGAATAGCATATCACCATTTAGGACATAAAGTCCGTAATTGTTTGATAGTTCTAATATTGGTGGTCGAATCTATCGGCTAACTCCTTAGGCAGTTTCTTGCTTCATGGCTCACTCGTGAGGGCAAATAACATAGTTGATTACTAGAAGTTTTCGATTTTATGTTTACGGAGATTTATGATCTAGTCTAAGTGATCCTACATGTGCATTTATTGGCTAGAATTGGTGGTCCTTCTATATTTTAATGTTGTTGATAGATTAAGTCCTATGATCGTACCTAGGGTTGTCTGTTGATTAGAGAAATAATTAAAGACCGTGTCCTGATTATCATACAAGTAAGGAAGGATAAGTTGTTAGGTCGTACCAATAACCATAACCAGTTTAATCGAGAGTAGGAGAATTATCTTTGCATCTGTGATCGAATTGTTGAACCATTTATACGAGTTTTTCCTTTGCTTGGATATTTTCTCTATTTTGAATTACTCATTTTGTTTTCGATCCTAGTTAGATTTTATTTTATTTTATTTTTATTAGTTGAATAAAATCATCAAAACCCCCTATCGTTTTTATTTTTCTTTCTTTCATAAGTGCATCGATGCTCTGTCTAGCCAATTCCTGTAGATACGATCCTACTTACAACTACTACGGTTATTTTAGAAGCATTAATTTATTATTGTTGGATTCGACACCCATCAAATTTTTGGCGCCGTAGCCGGGGAATTGGTTTCTAATTAGAATTGTTTTGGTGCACTATTCTTTTGTGCATGATGCCTAAATTTTATGGAATTTTATTCTCAGCAGTTCAAGCAAAATGGTTATCATAGGAAAAAGCATGTGGCAGTCTGAGTTTTGTGGAATTTGTGGCGACTCCCAACACTCAACTTGTTTTAGCCCAACATTTATATATGATCCTCAAGGGGATTCTCATGTTGAAAATTTTCAAGAGCCGCAACGAAGTAGCTTTGATGGATTTTATGATTGCTGCAACTCTGAGTGGTGGGGTGATTACTCGCCTTCTACACCAATTGCTACCCAACTACAACATCCATCGAGTTCAAGCACATCTCTTGAAGACATTATTAAGTCGGTTGCACTTAGCACTTTACATTTTCAACTTAGCACTTTACAGTTTCAACAAGAGACTAGGAGCAGTCTTATGAATCTAGTAGATCAATTGGACCAACTTGTCTTTTCAGTGAGCGATAGCGTATCTCGAGTTGAATTGTCATCAGAAACGGTGGTTGATACCTTGAGTTATGCTACAGAGTTGACGAAATCTCCTATGATGGAGCGAGAATTCATTGAGGAATCTGAACAAGTTGTTGTTTTTCAGTCTCAAAGTGATTTGCCTCCTAGTAATTTTACGGGTGTTGGTGAATTTGAAGTGCCGAAAAATCTTGACTCGAGTGATTTGGATAAGTTGAAAGTTGTACTTTTCAATGATACAACCTTTGATAATTCACTAGAGTTTCAAGATAGCTTATATGAATTGTATTGCTTTTCCCTAACTGATACCATATCACCTGTTACTCATACTGACGATTCATATTTTACTTTGCAGGTGTCGAAATTGCAACTATTGATTGTTGAGAATTTGATCAAGACTCAAGAACAAAGTCTTTTGCATGAGTTGAAAAAATTAAAAAGGGAACTGGTTGAATTCCAAGAATAGTGTCTAGCCAAAGATATTAAAGAAAAGTGCTTTTTGGGAGGCAACCCAATTTTTTCTAGTTTTTCTTTTTTATACTTGATTTTTATTTTTTAGGTTAGTCTTTGGTTGTTATTTTTGTAGTTTTGATATGAATATTTAATTATTTTAAGATAGGAATGATTTTTTTTATGAGACGTGGGCACGCCTTATACACGTAAAATATGTTGTTTCTCTTTATATAAACCCCACGCTTTATAATTTTTCGTTCCTGTTCTCTTTTTTTAAGCTGGTAAGTCTCGATTTTTCAGTCTTTAGTTAAAAAAAATCCAAAAAAAACCCGGTTCTTATTTTTCTATCTTCTTCTATGTCCTTCCTTCTTCTATCTCTTTCCCAGCCCTAACGCACTGTTTGGTTCGGGGGAAACGGAGGGGAGGAGAAGGGAGGTGAGAGAATTTTTTTATTTTCTGTTTTTTGGTTCAATTTTTTGTAGGGGAAGGGGATAGGATTTTTCTTTCAAATCCCTCTGCCAACGGAAAAAACTCTCCCCTCCAAAGGTGGGGGAATTTGGAGGGGATAGAAAATTACAACAAAATTACTCTTTTGACCTTATTATGTGAATTATTTTATTTTTTTGTTTCTTACATCATTAAGGGTATAGTTGTTATTCTTACAACCTTTTCTTTCCCTTCCATTTTTCTAACCAAACAAGGTTCTCCACTCACCTCCTACAAAATCCCTCTAAACAAGGTAAAATTAATTTACATCACCTCCCCTTCCCTCACCCCTCTTCTATTAAAATCCCTCCTCTCCATTTCCCTTGAACCAAACATACCATAAGTCTTTCTCTTTCTCGGGCGCATAAATCGCAAACAATCCACTAACGACCACGCCTCCATCTTTTCTGTTCGAGACCACCGGCAGATAGTAGCAACCGAAGAGCCGCTGCTATCGTCCTCAGAGACACGTCGCGAGACGATAAACCCGAGAGGAACCCACCGCGTGAGCCGCTGCCTTCGCCCAGGTTTGGGACCGAACGAAGTAAGCAATTAAATGAGGCCCAAAGGCCGAATGAGTGATAAAAGACTACTAGGGAATAACTCAAGGACTGGAACAAAGGGATGCCAGGGAAGCCAGGGCGATCATAAATTCGGTCGCCTCTGTGATGGGAATGCCACATCGATCAGAGTCCAACACCTCGCCTTGACCTGTTAAGACGATTAAAGGGTCAGCGACCACTCATGGGTCTATACCGTATGAACGGAGCTACGCGAAGAGAAGAAAAGAGACTGAGGCAAAGGGAACCGAGGCGAAGGGAAGGAAAGGAATGAGTTTTTTTTAAGGACGCTCATGGCCGCTAGGGCCGTGTGCATTCGTTCGAAAGGACCAGACCAGACCGGACAGGACAGAGCGAGTTTTCAAAGCAATGGAACAAAGCAAAGAAAAGAAGCGAGCTTGCCTGTCTAATGCGCGGAGTGAGAACTCACCCAAACGGACCGAAAGGAACGAAAGGGCTCGGAACCCGGCAAACCCGTCCTCGGGTGAGACCGAGTCTTACTCTAAGCGTAGCTTCATCCGGGTGGTGAATGAAGGGAGTGCTCGTAAAGCAAACTAGCACAAAACGCGGATCGAGATTGGTTATGTGTTCCGGGCCGTAAGGATAAGGACACAAGCACTCGGTTAGAGTTAGGAAGCGGGATTAACAAGCCCTTAAAGCTTGAGTTGTATCGCCCTTTGGGCTCTTTTTCTCTGATCTTGCCT
Source organism: Striga asiatica (assembly GCA_008636005.1). Taxonomy (NCBI): domain Eukaryota; kingdom Viridiplantae; phylum Streptophyta; class Magnoliopsida; order Lamiales; family Orobanchaceae; genus Striga; species Striga asiatica. The sequence continues at coordinate 348,154 of BKCP01011625.1, read as the reverse complement.
TACAAAAAGTGCCCTCACCACGCGACTCTTCTCCTAAGACCCTGCACCGCAACCCTCTTGCACCGCGACTGTCTTGTTCCCGACGAACCGCCGTCGACCCTCCTGTCAAAGTGACAATCGTCCACCGGTCGTGAGACCACCGTAGCAGCAACCGGACGGTCCCCTGCCCATCTTCCGCGAAGGTTAGCAACAACCGGACGGTCACCTGATCATCTCCCACGAAGATTAGCAGCAACCGGCGAGTCCGACGGTCCTATACTCGATTCAACCAACCACAACGCGAGTATCAGAACGTCCTCAGCTTCTTCTCCAGCGGGACCCGCTGCTTCTTTTCCGACGTGCACTTGGCCTCACATTGAATTTCAATGTCTCTTTTGTTTCTGAAAATAGAGTGCCGACAAAAACTAAGAAATCGAAATCCCAAAAATCCAACGAGTGGAGTTCTCAATGAGAACCCTGAACCATCTGCCTTTTGAGTTTTCTCGATTTTCTCCATCCGCTTTACTCATCATTTTTCGACTTAATATGTCCAGCCGACCGCTGCCAACCGACCAGAAATTTGATGATGCAGCAAGCCCATGCTGATTGCCATTCTAAAATCAACAATCTGTTGTACTCCGCCGCGGACCACCTGGTGGACCCTAGCGTGATATCTTCTATCCAGCGTGAAAGAAATTAGTCTGACAGTCTGCTGATTTTTCTCGATGAGCCTTCGTTAACCTGAAACATTTTGCCCGCGAAACTACATACACGAGGCCTAGACCAGATTGGAGATGAAATCACAAACCGCCATTCAGGCCGAATTACTAAACCTTTGATAGTTATTGTTCAATCCCGTGCTCAGCCCTTTCAAACGGATGCATCGAGGGTAAATTCATATTCGATTACATTTTGTGGTGGATGATGACATTATATGATTTTCAAAGAGTAGCAAAGCATAAAGAAAACGGGCCCTTCAGTCTTTAGAGTCCGATTCTCCACCGCTACAACAAAGTCGGCTGCCGAAAAATGCAATCGGATGCTTTACACAATCAGGGGAGTTTTCTACTACTGTTGTCTTTATTTTCTATATTTTGTTTGAGCATTGAGTAGGTGCCATTGAGGAAAATGTCTATTTTTAAGTGTAGGGTGAGTGTCCTCTGAGACGTTTTGGTTTTGCGTATGCGTGTAATTATCTAGCTTTATTCCGAGATGGTTTATTATAGTAGAAATCAAGTCTTTTTTATTGTGTCTTTCGTAGTTATTCTCGACTCATTTAGTGCCAATCTCAGAAAAATTGATTTTATTTGCATGTAAAAATGATTTTTGAGTCCTTGTTGTTACTTAATGATTGATTATTCTTGACGATTATTTGTCGGAATATGCATGTGATTCAACATGTATTACCTTTTTTTTGTGAGAATTGATCGTATGAGCATATAATAAATACCATGCTTCGTTCCCTTGATGGTGTGTTGTCATGACTAGTTGATTTTTCTAGAACTTGCTTTGGTATGCACGTATTTGTTTACCCTTTTGATGAATTTGGATGCACGATATCTTCACAAGGGTAATAGGATTAGCCATTTGTTTTTAGCTTTTTTCTTGGAAGCCTACCTTTACATAGACCCCTAGTGAGACAAGTTTGAGCCTTAACCTTGTCTTTGGATTAACCACATTACAAGCCACGATATCCTTTTTATTGATACCTTCTTTAGAACCTTGAATTGAAGCAATTACATGAATTTTTTGTATTGATGATGAGCTTACGTGCGTAGACTTGACTGTGGTTTGTTTGAGGTTTAGTTATCTAATGTGTACTAGTTCTTGACTTCTCTTTAAAAAAGGCAAAAGTATAAAAAATCAAAAGACTCATAAAAAGAGATAAAAAATTAGAGAGAATGATGATGAAGAGAATTGTCTTAGTTATTCCAACGTTTGATACATTTTTTGAAGTTTTGACTTCTTTTGGGATTGAGCTTCGTTTGAGAAGAGTTAATATGAATGCTTTGGTTCTCATAGCCTAATATGTTTTTTTTTATCCTACCTTACCTAAGCTCCATTACAACCCATTTAAACCCTTCGGTTTTGTTTATTCATATTGATTCTTGGGTGGACGAGCGTGATATATTTGCAAACTTATGGTAAAAGTCTTCAATGTATTGACTTGAGCGTACACTTAATATATTTAGCATATGAACATTCGAGCGGCGAGTGCATCTTGTGAGAAGTTGTCGAATCTCATGTGTTATAAGTTAGTTGATTGTTGAGGTGATTATTCTTTGATGTTAGTTAATGACGATTTTTTCTTAAGCTATGTTTCTGATGTGTGAAAAATAGTTTTGTGTTGGTAACAAATGATAGAGATGATTATGAGATGAGATGATGAATTTGACTTGATGCTTGAGGACAGTCATCGTTTAACTGTGGGGTGATTTGATAAGTTGTATTCTTGGCATGTTAATTATCATGTTTTCCATTCTTTTTCGGTGTTTGTTTGAGCTTAATTATTGATTTTAATAATTTTGTAAGATATCTCAGAATTTGGAATATTATGATGATTGGAGGACGAACGAGATGAATTTGAGCTAAGGCATGAGCGCACTAACTTCCTACAAGAGTTGGAAAAAGAAATGAGTCTTGAGTAGGAAAGAGAAATAAGAGACTATAGAGTATTTATTTATTTATAGACCATAATATTTTATTTGGATATTTTGAAGAGAGAATATAATCTCTTTATTTTCTAAGTATTTTCTGCTAGTCATGAAAAAAAAGTATTTTCTGCTAGGATTAGGATTAGACTGGTTTGATTAAAGGCCAGACTACAAGATATTAATCTCTTCGTTCTCCACGCACTCATGAATAATTGGGAGAACACTCCCATGTTTATGAAGAATTAATTTATTTTCTAGCCAAATGATTAATCTAAATTTGGTTCTTCATGATATGTGAGATTTAATTGAATTTTTATTTGTTTATTCTCTTTTATACGTATGTCTCTTGTGTTTATTACCAATTAATATTTTGGTTGATTGATACAAAAAGAGATCTTTGTTCGATTATCGAAATAGCATATTGCCATTTAGGAAATTAAATCCATAATTGTTTGATGTTCTAATATTGGTGGCAAAGAACATAGCTGATTACTAAGTGTTTTCGATTTTATGTTTAGGGAGATTTATGATCTAGTCTAAATGATCCTAATATGCGTTTGTTAGCTAGAATTGTTGGTCCTTCTTGATTTCAATGTTGTTGATAGATTAGGTCCTATGATTGTATCTTGGGTTGTCTATTGATTAGAGAAGTAATTAGAGATCGTATCCTGATTATCGAACAAGTAAGGAAGAATAGATTGTTAGGTCGTACCAATAACCATAATCAGTTTAATCAAGAGTAGGAGAATTACCTTTGCATCCGTGATCGAATCGTTGAACCATTTCTACGAGTTTTTCCTTTGGTTGAATGTTTTCTCTATTTTGAATTACTCATTTTGTTTTCGACCCTAGTATTTTATTTTATTTTATTTTTCTTAGTTTGATAAAATCATCAAAACCCCCCATCGTTTTTATTTTTTTTTCTTTCACGAATAGTTGCATCGATACTCTGTCTAGCCAATCCCCGTGGATACAACCCTACTTACCACTACTATAGTTATTTTAAAAGCAAGAATTTATTATTGTCGGATTCGACACCCATCAAAACTCGAAAGCGTTAATCATGATGGATGTTTTATTTCAAACACTTGCCCAACTTAACCCTGGAGTTGTTCAAAACAAGCAACCACCCAGCTCAAAAGCCTCAATCATGGTGGATTTTCAATTTCGAGCACTTGCCAAACTCATTTCTAGAGTTGTTCAAAACAAGCGACCACCGAGCTCGAAAGTCTTAATTATGGTGGATTTTCGATTTCGAGCACTTGCCCAACCAAAATTTATAGTTGTTCAAAACAAAGGACAACCCATCTCGAAAGCCTTAATCATGGTGGATTTTTTATTTCGAGCACTTGCCCAACTCAACTCTATAGTTTTTCAAAACAAACGACCACCCAGCTTGAAAGCCTTAATCATGGTGGTTTTCGCAAAAAATAAATACGACCCACCACTACCAACCTATCCATCATATTAACAACATAATTAAAAGCAACAAAACATGGTTTCATTGATCGTCAAGAGCAAAATGAGTTAAATCATGTTTTTATAAGAGAAAAAATATTTAAGCATAATACCTTTTCGAGTTCGTCACGTTCCATGACCTTGGGAGTGATCGACCTTCTGCATCTTTCAAAGAGTAGGCTCATCCCGTATCAACCTTCTCGATCAGGTAAGGACCCTCCCAATTTGGTTCCAACTTGCCAACATGTTTTAGGACATCAACTATCTTCCATACTAGATCACGCATTAAGAATTTTCAATCTTAACTATCCTGTTATGTGTCACTCTTATCCTCTACTTGTAGACCTCAACTCTGGTCGAAACCTGCTCCCTCAGCTCGTCAATTGTGTCCAAGGCTACACAAATTAGGTCTTCATTCTACTTTAGGTTATAAGTGTTTGACCTCTGGGACTCCAACTATATTTTGACCGGCAATAGTGCCTCCATTCCATAGACCAGGCTAAAGGGGGTTTCTCCTATTGTCGACCGTGGTGTGGTCTTGTATGCCAAAAGTATTGATGTAAGCTCGTCGACCCACGCCCCTGAGGCTTTTTTTAGCCTTGTCTACAATCCATTCAGTATAATCTTGTTGGTGACTTCGACTTGTCCATTGGCCTGGATGAGATACAGAAGCAAAATGTTGCTCGATCTTCATGTCATCGCACCAAGTTCGAATTTGCTTGCCATTAAATTGAGTTCCATTGTCTGACAACAACACTTTGGGACCACCAAACCTGCAGAAAATATTATTATATAAGAAATGTATAACTTTGTCTTATGTGATTTTGCAAAAGGTTTTGGCCTCCACCCAATTCGTGAAAGAATTGACCACGACAATCAAGAATTTTCTTTGGCCTGTTCCCTGCGGCAATGGCCCCACCTGATCGATTCCCCACTGTGTGAATGGAATAAGAGCGCTCATCATGGTCATAATCTCTGTCGGCTACTGAACGATTGGACCCTTTTTCTGGCATTGCAAACATCCTTTCACCATAGAGGTTGCATCCGCGTTCATCGTCGGCTAGAAATAACTAACTCTAAGAATTTGAACGATCAAAGCCCTGACCTTGCTATGATCAATGCAACATCATCATGCACCTCTCTCAACACATATCTCCCTTCTTTCTTGGTCACGCACCTCAACTGTGGTTCTGCATACGACCTCTTATAAAGGACTCCCCCCTGCTCGAAGAATATTTTGATGACTTTCAAATTACCGTCCTTAACCTCCTTTAATATGGGAGCCCTCCAATCCGCGATCTCGACCTCCGCTGCATTCATTTCCATGTATAGTAAAGTCACGCTCCGGCTCTTGCAGTCAACCAAATTCTGGGCTACCTTAGACAAAAGGTCAGTCTGACCATTTTCTCCTCGAGATATTTTGATCAGCTCAAAAAAATTGAATTCCCCTTGCAACTTCTTCATTTCACCCATATACTTATGCAATCTATCATCCTTTACCTCAAAAACATACTGAAATTGTCCCATGGCCAACTAGGAATCACAATGCACTTGTATCTCGTGAGCTCCCCCTTCTAAAGCTAGTTGTAAACCTTTGATGACAGCCTCGTACTCCACCTCATTATTGGACACCTTGAACCCTAACTTGGTCGCGAACTCCAGACTGTCTCCTTTAGGTGCAATCAGCATAATTCCCAAGTCTCGTAAAGAATGGAATATTCGCTCAACTCCACCGCCCACTTCACTAGTCGACCCGAAACAGAAGGCTGACCTAATGTTTCTCCCAAAGGTATACTCATCCTCACCTTCACATTATGAGTTACAAAATAGGGCCTTAACTTCTGTACTGTTACGACCACCGCCAATGATCCCTTTTTAATCACAGAGTATTTTAGTTCAGCTCATTGCATGACTCGTCTCACATTATATATTAGGTATTGAGCCATTCCCTCTTCACGAAGTAATATAAAGCTCACAGCTGCCTCCCCTATCGAGATGTACAAAATGAGCTCCTCATCTTGAATCGGTTTGGCCAACAAGGATAAATCGGCTAATATGACCTCCAACCTATTAAATGCTCCTTGTGCTTCGCTCGTCCACTGAAATTTCGAGCTCTACTTCAGAGTCCTGAACAGAGGACCACTACACTCTGCCACCTTCAAAATAAACCTGCTAAGCCATGTGATTCGACTAGTAAGGATTTAGACTTCCTTTACACACTTCAGGGGCTGCATCTCCACGACCGCTCGCACCTTTTCTGGGTTCACCTCAATTCCTTTTTTGGTCATCCTGTACCCAAGAAATTTTACCAACTTGACTCCGAAAGAACACTTTGCTGGATTTAGTTTCATGCCTTATCTCCTTAGTATGGTGAACGTCTCCCTCAAATCCCCAATATGATCGGCCTCATTCATGCTTTTGACCAGCATGTCATCGACGTACACTACCATATTTCGACCCAATAGTTATCTGAATATCTTATAGACCAACTTATTGTATGTTGCCCCTGCGTTTTTCAGCCCGAAAGGCATAACCACATAACAATAAGTACCCTTGCTCGTTATAAAACTCACTCTCTTCATGTCATCCCGTGCCAAGGGTATTTGATGATAGCCTTGGGACGCGTCCATCAGCCTCAACAGCTCGCATCCAGCAGTAGATTCAACCAGTTAGTCAATTCTTGGCACTGGATACAAGTCCTTCGGGCATGCTTTATTCAAGTCCCTAAAATCGATAAACATTCTCCACTTCCCTTCAGACTTAAAAACCATAACTGTATTTGATAACCACTCTGAAAATTGTATCTCGATGATGTGCTCAACTCTTAGAAGCTTGTCCATTTCTTGCTCGATCATCTTGTCCATCTCTGAACCATTATGCCTCCTTTTTTGCTTAACTGGCCTCACGCTGATGTCAATGTTGAGTCAATGCTCGATGATTTCTGCCTCGATACCCATAAGTTTCTCTGCTATATGAGAAAAATATCATCAAACTCCTTAATTAACCTTATCAACTTCGACCTCAGTGGCTCTCAAAGGTATTTTCCAATTGTAAACTTCATGTCCTCACGCCCTTCGATCATTTGTACCTCATCGATCTTGTCTTCTGGCTGGATAGCTTCTTTTTTCTTCTCTTTATGGAGCTTAGGTCTCTCTTCCTACGTCCTAGACCCACTTGGTCGATCTGGAATCTCTTCCTTAGGCCCTGTCACCATTTTGGCAGTCTGGCGATTATTTTTCACCGTAATCTGGTAACAACTCCTCGAAATTAATTTATCACTTGCAATTTCTCCAACATTCTCCTCAACTGGGTATTTGATTAAATGGTAGGTCGAACTATCTCCTGGAAAGCATTAAGCTAGTTCTCCTTAAAATGATATTGTAAGACGACTACGCACCAACCACCACGAATCGCACCATCCTAACCTTACAGGTTGCACCCGAGCCCAGGGCGACTCATAGAGCAATCTCCTCATAAGCACAACCTCATTCCCATTAAAACCATACAAGGAGGTCACAACCTCCTTTAATTCAAAGTTCAAATATCAATTGAGCTGTTTAAAGTAGTCGTAGAACATTACATCAACCGAGCTACCTATATCAATGAACACCCACTTGAAATCGTACCCTGCGACCTTCGCTGTGATGACCAGGGCATCGTTGTGGGGGAACCAACACTCCTTCAGCATTCTCAACTTGAAAGCTGATAACCTACTTTCTCTCTTTTTCTTTTAATAGCTCGAACATACTCATTCCTCGTGTTGTTCGAGTCGCCATCAGTTGGACCACCAGATATCACGTAAATGGTGCCCCGTTTGATCGGGGCTGCATCCTCTAGCTCATCTCAACCTTCATCGCCCTGCTTTCTTTGGCTTCCCTGATCTCTTCGTCCTCTTCGATCCCCTTTTCTGTCCTCGTCTTCCTCATCCATCTGGTCATCCTTCTAAAGCGATTCCTCCCTTCACTTCCTTGGTGCTTTTCTTTTTGCTCGATCATGATACAAAAATTCCTCCAAATGGCTTGCTCGAATCAGACGTTCTATTACATACTTTAAGTGCCTGCAGTTCTCCGTCGTGTGCCCATAATCCTTGTGGAACCTACAGTACTTTTTCAACCTTAGACGAGTAGGCCCCTCGTTCCTCGACCTCGGCCAAGTGATATCTCGATCATTCAACTTTCTCTCCATGGTCTCCAACACCTCAGCCATCTTTTGGGCTTTCAATGGTGTATAGTTATGATACCTTTTACTCCCCAACAAGGGTCGATCCTTCCACCTGTCTTTCTAGCCTCTCTTCGTCCTGCTATGTCTATCCCTCAGTGGTGAACTAGTCCTCTCCTACTTTTGCTCAGGTCGTGCCAGCTGCTCCAATTTTGTGAACTCCTCCTCTGTTTCTTCTAGATTAACATACTTCTTTCAATGCTTTAGCACCTTATCATACGTTCGAGCTGGTGTCTTGGCCAAAGAACTTTGACATGGACCAGCTCGAAGACTCCTTATTAGGCCGCCAGCCTTCACATCATCTGAAGTCGAGGGGATCTCGACATATGCCTGGTTATATCGAGCTACGTATTTCATCAGAAATTCTCCCTCATCTTTTCTCATTGTTATTAAAGTCAAATATGTGCTTCAAGGCCACAGCGCTCGCATATTGCTTCAAGAACCTTTCTAAAAGATCCTCAAAATCTCGCACTAACTCTGGGGGAAGCTGGTGAAACCAGTCTAGTGCTCTACCCCCTCAAGGTCGATATGAATGCCCTACAGCTCACAACATCCAAATATCCATGTAACATTGACATATTCTCGAATGATCGCACATGCCTTGATCGTCAGTGTTTTGGCCCAATTTGTGATGCGGATTGTTCGCATAGGCATCTGTCTGCTCGGGTTCAGACTCTTCGTCTTGGTTGTTGTTTTTTGGTTTTTCTTTGGAAATGTGTAGACCTGCGATCTTTCCGGCCTAATCATGGTCTTGGCTATTTACAGGTTGGGGTTCAGCCCTTAATGTCCCACCCTTCCAGGGTGTTTTTTTTTTAAAATAAAAAATAAAAAATAAAAAACTGCCTACCTTCGTTCCAGCTTCGGTTGAGATCCAATGAAAAGGAAGATTAATAATTTCGTCCCAGAGTTTTACGTTCTCTTCTTCCTTAGAGAATTCAGTATTGTTTGGGTCCCATTCTTTAAGAAACCAGTATTGTCTGTCAAAATTTCAGGTTTTGCCTTGGAGTATCTTCTCTTTTTCCTCCTCGCATTGGAAGAAGAAACTGTTACATATTAATGA
>BKCP01011625.1:136433-338745 GCA_008636005.1 Striga asiatica | reverse complement strand
ATATATTAAAGCCCAAGCTTTTGATGGAGAAGGATTGTTTGGTTATCTAGATGCTTCCTATCATCGTCTTAGAACCTCCAGAATAAACTTTTTTCTCCCAAAATAACTTTCCAATAAGGCTTAATTTGTATTCCTCAATTCCAATTGCAATATCACCGTCCGATAGTGTAACCCCTTTTTCTTCTCGGTCCGACAAAAGGAATTTTTTGAGGTTGTTCACGACCTCCTCTTCTATGTCTACTGAAATTTTCCAAAACACCAGAACCCCTAAGAAACACTAACAGAAAAAACAAAACCAAGAGAAGGAAAAAGAAAAAGAAAAGACAACACAAAGACACAGTAAAAAATCCGCAATTAATGCATTCGAACACCCAATTGCAGAGAAAGAAAGGCAGACAAACCCTAAGAAACTAAGACAGCAAAAACCAATGACCTAATCGAACCAAAAACCCTAAAGAATATATAAATCTTAAAAAAGAATTGAAACTCCAACGAGAGTGACGCAAACCCTAAGGGGACAGGACTTGGACTCGTCCGCCCTCGTTGAACATACTAAAAATTAATGAACCTACCGTGAGATAAAAATAAAAGTGCTCGAAATTGTCGCAGACTGAAGGGGTAAAATATACAATGCCTCCTTGTATTATATGAAATCTGTGCACTTTCCCCTGCTATATCAAAAATTGCGTCAAAACTCCTTGTATTCAATTAATAGTAGCACGATTCCTCCCTCTCCGTCTAATTTGACGGCGCGTGCAGTACACATGTCCATATTGCAATAATTATTCATTTTTTTCTTTTTTTTTACATCAAATTAAAATTACTATTTTGTCCATTGAAAAAAGAAAGAACAAAAATCCCAAAATAACCTTAATTCATCTTCTACCTAAAAAAAATCCCCAAAAAAATATCTAAAAAGTGAACAAAAATTTAAAATTGTATCTCCTCTGGCGTTGCTGCTCGACGTCGGGGAGCTCGAGCTCCGATTCTTCTACCGAGCCCTCATCACTGAGTTCATCGCCACCCTCGTCTATTGCACCGTCAGGATGTCAGGTCCCACCCCCGAATTCAATTCAAAACCCTAGATCTGAAACAAAATCTCAAGTTCCACCCACAAATTTTCAACGGAATTTTCAATGTTGCCGTAGGAAGCAGCGTCAAGAGAAGAGCCTTCTCTTTCACTTTTTTTCCTGTCGTATCTGAAACAGGGAGAAGCCGCCGTAGCTCCTTCGCGAAGGTACTGGAGACTGTACGAATTTCATGAACAGCTTGGGAATATCCTGTGGGTTAATTCCTAAGCCGGTATCTTTTACCTAAATCATTATTACAAACATGTTTATTAGAAACTTCTAATGATTTAAAAATCAGTTTTCCAGCAAATGCACACCAATATAACAAGCATACAAAAGAAATTAAAAAGGAAACAAACCTCTATGCGTAAATAAAAGTGATTATCACTTGGGCCAGGAAAAAAGTCAGGGCCCGAGGATCTCTTAGAGATTTTGCCACAAAAGCAGTTATGGAAATACCACCCTCTTTCGTTAACTTGACAGTCGACGTCTCGATCGAGGAGATCTAGGCCGTCCCTAATAAAGGCTCTGTCGTCGTACAAATCGAGGGAGAACTCTTGTGGCGATGGTGGATGGAGGCACATATTTTTGGGAGAGCTCCTCAGCCATATAGCTCATACGCAGATGCCACATATTTGCTCCTTTAATATGAGATCTGGTTTTTTTCTTTTTTTTGTCTTTTTTTTTTTTAAAATTAGGGTTTTCACCCTTTGGAGTAGAAGAGAAAAACTGAAGAGAAAATTGGTGCTCAAACTCAATTGACAAGGACATAACGGGAAGTTTGACAAATATGTAACGGTGTTAGCACTCGGACACAAGTTGGGGAGCGTCAGCTGGCCTACGCTGAATACAAGGGGATTTGACATAATTTTTAAATTACAAAGAAAAAATACGCACATTTAGTATAATATAGGGGAATTTGGTGCAATAAACCCCATACTGAAGTAAACTACTGAGATTTGCTTACAATCGGATGGGTCTACATTGACATCTATATTATCTCCAAGATTTTAATGGAAGTTTCTTTCTCATCCACCGAGGGATTGAATAATAACCAATTATACCATTGAGGATATAAATTATAGATTATAATTCCCAAAACAATTGCATGTCATGCCCTACTCTAGAAAAGCAAGGAATAAAGGAGCAATCAACAAAGGCATTTTGATAACTTTATCATATTAAATTGTCCTTGGGGGACTCGCTAGACTATGTTTGCTATATCACATGGCTACCATATAAATGTTAGTTATCTTCATTGGGGCCGACAACCTGAGTTCGAATTACAAACATAATAACTTATTTAAATATAGCATTTCCATCCTTTTTCCTTCGTTTTTTGTTTTTATTACAGGAATAAGTTTTTATTCATATTATTGATCATATCGCCTTTTATGTATAATTACCAAATGCGATGAGCCTAAGTGGCAGTCTCGTGTGCTTCGTAACTTTATTTGTCATAAATCTGTGCTTTATATTGACAAATATATAGGTTTGATTTTGACTATTAGGCTTGAGAATTACCATAAACTATTTTAGATTTTTTTTAAGTTACATTATACCATTATTATATTTTATTATTTAATTCATATATTAATTGTCATGAATTAGTATTCCTTTTTATGTATAAAGCTTCATAACTCTTTTATTTATATTTTACTTTTTATTTGTAATATATTAAAATAATCATATTTTAACGATCTTCGATTTGACATTAATATTGCATATATAAAATATAAATAGTTTCATCTATCTTTTTAAAATTATTAATTTTATATCAAATAAATTTATAAATATCAAATAAAAATATAAATTATTTTATGAAATAATTGATACAACATAAAATAATTAATTTAATCTATTTTTTTCATCAATACGACATAAAATAATTAATTTAATCTATTCTTTTCATAGATTTTGAATAAAATATGAAAATTAAATATTACATAAAATATTATAATAAATATTACACAATATTGTTTTGCGATTGAAATATATTATATATGGAACTAAATGTTATTAGATATATGGAGTTGTAAATAATATCTAGATATATATAATTTCAAAAATATAATTAAAAAAAATATCTTTTGTCATAAATTTAATTAAAAATATTTTTTTTTACACTTTGCCTACCTAACTTTGATTTTTTGCTACACTTTGCCATTTTCGGTCACCGCCGGCCTCATAAACCAATACGTGGCTCTTGTGCCTTATTGACACGTGTGGCCGGCGGTGACCAAAAATGGCAAAGTGTACAAAAAATCAAAGTTAGGTAGGCAAAGTGTAAAAAAAAAAGTTTTGTAGGTAAAGTGTAAAATTTCGGATAGTTAGGTAGGCAAAATGTAATTTTTCCTTTTTTTTATTTTATTGTACAAATATTAGTATATTTAAGTACATGTGTAGTACACGGGTATCGTTTAGTTTATTAATATACCTTAAACAACCATTTTAGTATATTATTTGAAAAAAATGTAGAGATTGTGCATCAATAAAAAATAAATATGAAAAATATTCAAAAAATTATGTTAAATGAAGTATGTATAAAGTTTAAATGTTATTATGATGTTGTAAACAAAAATACGAATTAATATCATAATTAAAAATTAAATATATATATTTCATAAATTTAGAAAATATTACATTTGTATATATTAATTTATATTTTAAATCATCAAATTTCATAAACTTAAAATACCTAAAAATTAATATATGAGAAATCAATCACTACAATACAATAAGGCATTTAAGAAAACTACAAAAATAAAAATCAAATTTATAGTATTGTAGTTATCATTTGCTTTGGACATATATAATTTGATATATATAATTAACAACTATTACTTTTAACAAATCGAGTGTATATCACGATTTCATGTTAAATAATACAATTTTTTAGTTCTTTATTTTTTATAATTTACCAATAAGAATATAGTTATGTTATTAATTTTCATATAAAATATTAATTTTTTTCAAGTACGCGCGGATATCGTACTAGTTTACATGAAACCCCTTGGTTTGCCACTGGCTACTAAGGAATCAAGAAGGATGTAGCGTCATGGCCAACAACGCCACTTTTTGCTATGAAAAAAATTGGAAACATGTATATAATGAAAGTAGTAGATTGTTAACTCAAAAGTAGAAAATTAAATTTTTATTTAAATAATTTGTCTTATTTATAGAGGACTATTTTTGAATGAAATTTAAAATTGATTTGTTGTTCTTTTGCGTTAAATTTAATTTTCAAAATTATATACTTAAATATTGTCCGACTGTTTTCAAAAATTCTATGGCGCCCATAAAGGCTTCATAAGTCATGCCACAATATGATTTTTTATATGAGGTAGTTTTATTAATTTTATTTATCAATTTCAATATGGCGCATATGCTGGACAATAAGAAGGAAGGAATGCGTATCTGGTGTTTCCATTAAAACAAAACAATAATGGTAAAAATAAATCTCACTATTATGGTCATTAATTAGAAATCTACCTGAATTATGAATTTTAATAGTCCACGTCCTATTGGAACTGTGTTTTCTTTATCAACCTGGAATTCCTTTTCTAGCAGACTTATTCTCCAAGTCAACTTGTTGGTAGAAAAATGTTGGTTGCTCCTTGTCTATCGTGCGCCACCGCCGTACCACCCATCGTGGTGTCGTCGGTCCAAGTTTCCGTCGTCGAGTCCAGATGGTCGCCATCGAGTTAGCGTTTTGTCATCATTTCATCATTGGGATGCACATCAACCTCCCGTCACTATGTTCCGCAGTCCACAGGCACTAGACACCTCATGCAAGCCGTTTAGGCACGCTGCAGGGTCGTTGGGGCTTGTGCATTAATCCTGCGACTTACTCACGCTAGAAAGTCGAATGTTCGCTGAGTCGCGAGTAGTGCCAGCTTCTTGGGCAAAAATAGCGTTGTCGCGTCAACTCCCACTATGCTCAAGCGCGCGGCCAGGGCTGGCCACTGTGCATTCGACAATGCTTGAGTTTTGATGCACTCGCGCTTCTCGGGTCTACCGTGCGCTCGGACCTACAACTAAATCGCGTTCCACACATGGCACCTCTACGTGGTGCTCGCTCCTATTGTCTAGGACCTTCCACCTAGTCCATTTGCCCGCGTTTTTGCCAATGCACCCACATGCCTGCGATCTCAAAAACCCCTGCGTGGTCGTACGCGGTTGCGTACAAGGAGTATGTCATGGAGCTAGGACTATTCAAGTAGTCGAGGTCTCCGGTCATCATGGTCGTCCCAATTCATCCGCAGTCAATCACGATAAAAAATAAATTCAACAATTTACATCAATGATCCTATACCCACGGATGGATTTACATGCTCGTCTAAGAAAAAATTAAATCTATCTGGTGTCCCACCGGGCGAACAATTATTATAAGCATTCACAACCAAACTCCTCGACATGTCCGAGGATTTAAAAACGTGCGTCAAATTTAAACAAGCACACATTTCTGGCCATAAAAGTGGAAACACATACTCCTACAAAACTGAGTTCAGCAATATATTCGAAAATATGGTTGCGCTCGTATCCACGTAATTCACATATGCCTAAAAGACTGAACTTTGCAGAAAATCGAATTGAACAAAGTCCTCTGGTACCACTTGTGGGGCACCATCAGGATCGTCAAAATTGTACAAGTTACGAACTATCTACGAATTAAACCTTTAGTGCAACGAAACTAGAAGCTAGGGTTCAACGCGTACCGTTTAATATTTTCCGACTCTGAGACGTTACTGATTTTCGCTGTTAGAGATCGTCTAGACCTCAAAGTTTGTTGGGCTGCCAGACTAGGCCTCATCACCTTGGGCTCCGTATTATGGTCACTGGCTGATCGGGCTCGCCAAAATATTGCTGGACAGCTGGTGGTCGTTGGAGGTTGCTGGTGGTCGGTGGACCATGTTGGTGCACGCTGCTGCCCGGGTCTGTGCGCTGGTGCCAGAGGCTGGCTGCATCACTACATGAGGGGTTCCATGTTTCTCCATGGACTGCACGAGGTCTCTCGGGTCTCCTCGCGAATGACCAATGTCTCCTCGGGTGTTACCGAGACTGCCGCACACTGCACGCGAAACACGCGCAAGGGCCTAGGCGCCCGCGAGAAGCTCGCATACCCACTCGTATGCACTCTGCCACCCTCTCACGTTGCATCTGCCTGTGTGCGGAAGCGTAAGGCATCCTCTGAACCTGTGCACAACCATCTCCGGTCCTGCGTGCAACTGAGACAGGTCGGAGGGGTCTAGGACGGCAGCATGCATTGTGCGGCCTGGGACGGGGCTGAACGCGCCGTGGCGCGTGGATGATCCTTCCAAGGTCGCTGGTGCTTGCCGGAATTCTGGGAACATCATCAGGATGTTGTCGGATGATCGAAGGCGGCTAAAGGGCTGTATATATTGGACAAATATATTTTTTTCACTCGATCTATCTCGAATCTTCTGTTGTGTGACCCGATATCTTCTCTGTTCGTCTACGTGGGCAACTATAATGGAGATATCTCGATGGAGATTTCTAGAGAAGAAGAATAGAAGAAGAGAACATGAAGGGGACGACCAAAACGTGTGGCATCGGTGTGATATATCTTCTCCCAATCCCAAGAGCCGTGATGTATTTATAGGCAACAACCGGGACCCTAATGAGGCATTAAATTGGGCTTATCATAATTGGGCCTAATTGTGGGCCGAGACTACTTAGCCCAAAACCAAATAATATAGGCATTTTACTTAAGTAGTATTATTGAAAACTCCAAATTTAATTCCCAATTTAAGATTTAAGCTCCAATTATAGTTACTCAATTTACCTCCCCATGTTTAAGATATAATGTCCGTCAATTAATTTAATTACTGACTATTAAATTAATTGACTTCATGAACCGAAGATAGCACCACTCAGTACATTATTATTATGTTGGAATAAATTTCACTGGCCAGGTTTAACATAATAATCCTTCTTATCTCACTTCGGGAATATCATCAAACCTCAACTTTGTGAAGTACATAGTGACTGTAAATATTATAACAGAGCACCATGTCATTTAGGAATCAATACCCAAAACAAACAGTTACTGGTCTATGTCAATAAACCTCACTTTTTATTTTTTTTTTCTTTTTTTTACAGAGGTTCTAGGCTTGCGCCTGACTAGTCCTCAGGGAAACAACTTTGGCCCCTCAGAAACTGCCTCCAGTTAAACCGTGGTAGCCACACAATGGCTCCCAGGTGCCTAATACCCTCAACTACCGCGCACAAGGAGTCGATCCCCAAGTGATTGCTCGTTGGCCCCCCCAGCTACAAGTTGGTCCCACCTATCCAGCCGCAGGTTCCCACCAAAGTGATTGCTTCATGCTGGCCCCCCCAACTTAATGCTGGCCCCACCTATCTAGCCGCTGGTTCCCCCTGAGTTTCAGCCTCCCACACTGCCGCTTGTAGTCCTCAATATTAATTGTTCCACCATTGTGCTCAGGGGGGCTTGAACCCTTGACCTAGTGCCAAGAGTACCTCACTCTTAACCAGTAGGCTAAGAGGTCATTGGCTAAACCTCACTTTATTGATTCAAAGCAGTAATTACTACATACATGTGTTTGTTTATATGTTACGGGTTAAGACAACGCAGTATTAGCTGAGGCCTAGTTCTTTTACGCCGATTAGTATAAAACGAACTGCTCCTCTCTAGGATCTGTTAAATATACAGTTTGTACTAGTGCAACTAATCAGTCAAGATCAACTGTGTTGTTGACACTACAACCGTTTTGATGGCATGTTCAATTTCCATCTAGGTTGTGAATTAATTTCTTTATGTTTCGCAAGTAACCAATAAATGATCTTATGCCCATCCGTGATGAACCATTTATCTAAATGCAAAACAACAGAACATAAATGTCGTTTAAATAAACATGGTTCTCATTCAAACGGGAATAGTGTTAACAAAAAAGTCAAACTTTCAGTATACACACCAACAGTGGCATCCCGAAAAATATATATATCTTTGACGTTCATCCGATGACTACAAAACTCGGCGGCCTACATCACCGGCTTCCACTAAATGCAGCACTATCACCGGTGAGGCAGACAAAGCACCGGCGAGGCAAGCGGAGCACCGACAAGGCCAGGCGCACTATCGTCCACCCACAGTCACTCGCTCGCGACACCTGAAGGAAGACACCCGTGTGACGTAAGTAACGCACGCGTGCAACACGCAGACATCGCACGAGCACGATCAGACGACCTACATGCAGCAACACGAGCGACCTTGACAACCAGCAGGAAACGACGCGCGACCCGACCCGACTCCTCTCGACGATGCTCCGCAATCGGAGGGCAGCGATCTGGTGATTCGACCAAGGTGGTGCACGACGGGTATGAAAGCACTCTTTAAATTAATAAATCATTAATTTATTGATTAATTACTATCTCTCCACTTTAACAAAATTTTATGGTCTCAACATTATTAATTATAGAGATTTTACTCTGATTGCGCATCATCCCATTTAATTACTATGTGATGAATAAATTATANACCCAAACATTCTCACAGCAAATCCTATCTCAGCTTTCTTTAAATAAAAAAATAGCCCATGACACATGCTAAAACATTTAGGCAAACTTCTTAAATCTAACATTAATTAGTACCATAAAACTAAGCATCAACCCAATAAATTTAAAGCACATCTACTACTACATGCGTATACCAATTCCAGTTCTTCTCAAACATTATTTGCAAATTTGATCTCTGGTCCATGAGCACCATTAAAATGTGTTGGCTTGTGAGATTTTCCTCCATTTTTAGCTCCTTTGCCAGAATGAATTTTCTTTTCGAACCCAAACTCAATGTCGCCATCTCTCATGTTGAAACTGGGCTTTTGCCTGGATTCCCACTCCTTCGGGCCAAGCCCATGGCTTTGCTTACTGGGCTTGGACTGTTTGTGGGTCCCATCCATTGCCCGGTTGTGCCGCTTGCTGCAGAATCGGCCAAGGACGCAAGCCACCGCGGATATGACCACAATCACGGCTAGGACAACGAAAACTGGCCCGAACGAACCATTAGAGTGTGACGATTCAGGCCGGCTGGTCATCATAGGATTTTGGTACACTTGATCTAGGGGTTGTGACATTTTTCCTTAATTTGGGGGAGATTATAATTTTGATTTTGGCAAATTTAATTTTTGGAATTGGAATTGACTCAAGAATATTTGGTAGAGAATTGAGCAAGTTTATGTTCTTTGTGTGAAGGAAATGGGTTTAGAGAACTTTGTTTGCTTTGAGGTGGTTTTATGCAAAAACCTTTAGCATTGATATGGTTTATTTGAATTTAAAAAATAAAATAAAAAAATTTAAAAAAAGGAGGGGCTTTCTTTAATAAAGTGGCAACTAAAGACATTATTGGTGCCTTTTTTTAACACAAATAGGGAGAAGAATATTTTGTTGCTTATTGATGAAAGAAAGCTAGGTTTCGGCTCCTTTAAAAATATCACATTAACCAATGAAACAGGGCCAGGAGATTTATCAGTGCTTTCCCTTTATTGTTGGTTTGAACAAATGTTTGAACATTGACACTCCGCTATTGGTTGTGATTTGTGTCGGGGCGTGATGTTTGATTGTTAAAACACATCTTCAAGGAAACTATAGGTGTTGATATATACCAAGTTGAAGAAACCAATGAGAAAAATGTGTAAGAGTAGATGTCCAACATTCCAATTTGATTGGATTTATTAAATTTGTAAAGATAGTTTTTATATTATTTTGAGGATTTATTTTATCTTATATATTTGTATTTATTACAACTTTGGACATAAGATAAAGTCTTTAGATTATTATTAACAGATTTGGTTTCTAACTATCTTCCTCAATGTAATCGACCCAACGAACGAACCGATCTATCGGTGAAAGAAAGTACCAGCAATTTGATATATGGTTGCGCATTTGATAACAATCATGGATCATGTTTTCAAAGTAAAGACTTTTAAATAAGTTGTAAGTCGATGGGTGTTTCGAGACAGGACATTAAAAAACCTGGTAAGACATGTGCATATGATACATACTTATTGGACGAGGATAATGCAGTCCATCAACATTAGCGTGTGGACACAAATGCGTATATGCAAATGTTTGTTGCGGAACAAGTTGGTTGAACATGGTCCGATGAAATTCTTAGTTCGAACTTTTTGTTTGTAGTTTTTTTTAGCCGAGTACGATCAAAAGATCGACCTCGGGTCGTGTCTCTCGAGGAAGATTATTCGGGGCTTTGTTCACTATCTAGTCGTCAATTCAAAAAACCAAAAATAAAGTCCTAATCATGCTACTCGCTTGATGGGATTGGATTGAACGAAATTAAACTAAGAATCTAAAAGCAAATGATGAAAGATGTAAGATTAGGGAGAAAGATCGAATCTTTGGTTGCACGGAGTATCCATAACTCAATTAAATGGAAACAAACAAGACAAAACATGTGAGCAAAGTGATTCTAGATAATCTAACACGAGTTTTCTACACTAAATCATTATGCTTTGAGCAAAGTCGAGACCTTTATACTAGATAAGCACGTATTAAATTCCTAACACACGTAAGCAAGCAATGAAAATAAAGCAAAGACCTAGAATTGAGCATAAACACGTAATTCAAAAAACAAAGTCGAAGTAGTAAGCCTTAAGCAAGGTACTTACTCTTCTATCGCATGCTCGGACGAAAATAGTGCGTAAAACTCCAGTCTTGATAAAAAACTAATATTACCGGAATTTTGCCGGAAAAATCGAGTCATGAACCTCCAAAACAAAAAAAAAAAATAAAAAAAAGAGAGAAAATAAAGAGGATTTCCCAACTTAAAAGTTGAGAAATGAGGGATGGTGTCCAAAAATACAAAGCACAATGTCTATTTATAGCTACACCACAAACACACACTAAAAACACACACATTTACTAAAATTCTGCAATTCGCGGTTCTCGAAACCTTGTTCACAGCGAGTGTGGCATGTGTTGGAGTGGCAAATGGATTTCATAGGTGCGCTCACAGATCGCGAACCGCCGTTCGCTGCGAGTGTCGGGCCTTGCTGCCACAGGTCGCGTTTCGCCGGCCGCGAACCTGGAGTCGCTGCGAGTGGTGTTCCTTACGAGTGTGGGCTGTCTCGGGCGCTCGCTGGCTCTCGCGCGGCACGAAGTGGTGTTCGCTACGAGTGTGGACGGCCTCGGGCACTCGCAGGCTTACTCGCGGGGCGCGAAGTCCATCTTGCAGCGAGTGTGGTGGGCATGGGCTATCACACGCACCTGCTCACGAGTCGCGAGGGTTGTTTCGCGGCGAGTGCAGCTAAGAGCTTTTGGACGGGGCACGACTCGCTGGGCGCGAACAGTCTTCCGTTGCGAGTGGTTGGGTGCGTGTCTTGCAGGCTTGTCGCGCGCTCGCGAACCGTGCTTCGTAGCGAGTGCCCAGGGTTGGAGCAGGGTTGACTAGGGTCTCGGCTTGACTCTCATTCTCTCGGGTGACTCAGATGGCTCAAAAATTGTTTGGACAGCTCGGAAACATCCCGGAAATGACTCGTCTTCCCAAACTTGAAAAATGTGGACCTAATCAATACCAAAATACGCAAGAAAATACGCCAAAACATAAAAATATAAACCGAGAACAAAAATACACAAAACACGATAAATAGACCGTTCGAGACTAAAACGAACCTAAAATGGTTAAATTTGAAGTTTAATACTTGTATCCCAAGTACCCAAAGTTGCACACAATCAACCTAAACAGAATTTAAAGTAGACTCAAACAGATTGCGAAAGCCGTATAACAAAACTTGTACCTTCAGGAGAGCGTCCCACTCTCCCTTGGGATCTCTTTCATTAATGCAAACAACACAAACATTCTTCAAGAGTTTACAGTGTAGACTCCCTCTACACTCTACTTGAACAATGATATGCACTATTACTTATCCGACTACAAATCCCTTGTGGTTTTTTTTGTTTGAATCTCTCAAACTAAAACAGAATGAACCTCCGTCCACTCTGTATTTTTACACGCAAAATCCCTACTCACTTTTTATCACCTCTCTTAATATAAAATAGATTAATCACTTGAATACAGAACACACTCTCAATCTCAGATTATCTCACTAAAGAATGATAAAAGTGAAAACTCAATGCTCATCATCGTCACCTTTTTTATCTTCAACCCCATATGGTAAGTTCTTCAACAATCTTCACTGCCAAGTCAGGTCTTCTTTTGGAAGGTCCAGGTCGCGAGATCCGATCTCGCACATATGGTAAGTGAGCGCGCATGGAAGGTAATCGTATATGGAATGTGATTCCCGATTCTCTTTCATTAGACCTGCCATAATAAAACATGTATACGTATTAACTAATAAACGAAGTAATAAAACTAATCCAAGTAATTTAAAATAAACTTCCATTAAATATCTTTGTGATGTCTGAACCTGAGAGCAGATGAAGGTTCGTCGATTTATGGCCAATCCTCCAAACTTACAATTTCCCCCTTTGGCAAATAAATCGAAAACCTTTCTCAAGAACCTGCATAAGCAAACAGTTTGCATACATACAGAATCTATTCTAAAAGAATATGCAAAAGAGTGGTTGTTCATTTGAACAACATAAGACCCTGAACAATTAAAACCATTAGAAAGCAGTTCATAATAACCATTCCTAAACAATCATCAAAATCAGAAAATAAAAATAGTTCATGACATCACAAAACATATCAAATAGTTTTTAAGTTTAGCAACACACAACACATGCCAAATGAACATCCACGGGTCTAAGTGGATCCAACTTCATCCTCAGTCTCCTCATCATCAGAACCACCTTCTACTGATCCAGCTTCAGTGTCTTCCTCTGAAGCAGCTTCCTCTACCTCATCCTCAGCATCTGAGTCCACTTCATCTTCCTCAGCAACATCTGAACCTTCTCCAGCGCCTTCTCCTTTTCCTTGGCAGCAACAACTTTTTCTTTTCCCTTAGCCGTGGCAGCAAGCTTGGACTTCTCCCCTTTGCTACCAGCATGCACCTTCTTTTTCTCCCCCTTTCCTTCAGTGACCGGCTTCTTCTTGTTCTCCCCCTTTTTCGATTTAGTCACCAAGGCCCGCGATTTCATCAATCCCAGAACCTCCTTGTAATACTTCCTTTGATCAACAAGTTTCTTTTCCAGCCTAGAGAGAACCGCCACTTGCTGGTTCAGAAAGCCACGCAAGCATTCGCAAGAGGAGTGAGGCTTTTCGCAAATAGCCCAGGAGCAAACCACTTGCTCAACTTTCCACCGGTCAGTGTATTAGCAACCTCATCAAGGTCGTCAGTCAGAGGTGATAGAGATGCACCTTCAGCCAGTCCAAACACATAATTTATAACAGACGGCGAGAACACAACAATGCAGTTTCTTACAAACACCCTTTGAAACTTCGAGGAGGTAGGGTCATAAACAAAGACAGACATATTTGAATAAAATTCACCAACAAGTTGCAGACAATACTTTCCAACATTAGTAACAGAACTTTCAAGCCCAACCTTTTTTAAGAGTTCAAGAAAACCAAGTTGTTCAAAATGCTCTCCAACAATCGTCCGTTCAGGGTGAAATTTCATTTGTGAGAATATATCAGAAAAGCGAGTCTCAGACAGAGGGGAATAAAATTGATGGGAAATAGCATTACCAATAGCAAGAGGACTTTCAAGACCTTCATCTTCGGTATCGTCAATTGCTTTCTCATCTACAAGAGGAGAAGGCTCCTTGTCAGGAGCGATAGGGTTAACGGATTTCTCTAATTCAGCGGTGAACTTATCGATTTCCTTTTCCGTGGAGTCACTATCATCAACAGCATCAGGTGATGATTCTCCACCATACTTGGAAGCAGAATCCATAGTAGTAGTAGGTTCAGGCACGGTGATGGTCTTCTTCGCCTTTATCGGTTTTTCGGCAGTAACCACTGGGACTTTCTTTCTCTTTTAAGGGGACTTAGCGATAGAGGGTGAGCCTTGTCCACCTTTTTCACCATTACCCGCAACGTTGGAAGTAGCCACCTTTGCCGTGGAGGACTTTTTAGGACTTGGGGAAACTCTAGTTTCGACGTTCTGAGATGGTTGAGCTTTTTCGGTTGCCATGTCGGAAGGAGTTCGGTTTGATGGAGTTTCAGTGTCCTGGCTTTGACGAGTTGACCGCCTGAAATGTTTAGGAGCATCCTTCTTCGGCTTCACGTTTCCTGGTTTGGCTTTCAGTATAGTTTCAAATAGAAGAAGGGCTTTGACACAGATAAGGAATGTTAGAAATTTTTGGAGAGGTGCAAAAATCAAATTATGATTGATATGCGAGAGACGAAAGAAGATGATATGATAGAGATTGGGAAACTAAATCGCAGTTAACGAGGCAAGAAGAGATAGGTTAGACGGTTCAGCTTTTTTATTTTGAATTTCAAACTTGTGCACCAATTAAATGCCAAAAACCGTTCCCTCCAAATACAAATTAACCAAAATTTTGACATGGCTTACCATATATAAGCATAATGAAGTTTCAGACTAAAATATGGTCAAATTTTAGTACCAAAAATAAATTAGCACAATTTCGAAACTCAATCAATCACAAGAAAATATTTATGTACATGCCTAAATAAATTAAAGATCACGCAATAACCAAGATACTCCCAATCATGCAATGTTGAGAAATATTTTCATCGATTATTCTAAAGATCTTCCTAATCAATTTTTTAAAGAGCTCGACACTAAGAAGATGATATGTATTTTCAAGAAATCAATTCAACCCTTATATCTTCAACTTTTATAAAACACGGAATTAATATAAGTTCGTTCATCATTTTCTCTTAGCAAAGAACAAAATTTTTATTTGCAATTCAGCCGCAATACTGATGATGAACTTACTTTGTTCTATGAACTTCCACACCATTTCACTTACTAACATTACGCCAATGTAAAGCCCAATACATGAAGTGTGAATCATCCCGCAAAAAGTATCTTTTCAAAAATGTTGAGAAGGTTTGTAAGATGGCCAACCTTATAACACCAATAGACTTGAATCCGTCAAGGATGACTACCTGCAGCTATCACTCCATGATTATTTCTAAGCATATAACTCGTTCCACAGGTGATCATGGAAACACCTCATGTGATAGTTGCCCGATGCTTACTTTCACGAGAGCAGCTCTTACAAGTAGTTTTTAAATGATCATTATGACGAGCTCCTCCAAACGGACCAGTTAGAATCCATAGAACACCAATTTATTTATTCAACTACAAATTATTCAAGGAAGCTTCTTAAGATGAACCTACATAATATTATGCCTAAATGCAAGATAATTCTAATATGTGACGCTATATATATATATATATATATATATATATATATGTATATGTATATATATATGAATATTCAAATGCAAAAGACACAACATGCATAGATATTATATAGCACGCATTCATAATGATTTCCTTAGTGGCATAAAGCGTTTTGAATCAAGTGCTTTTGTGAAAATATAAGCAAGTTGATCGTCTGTAGGTTATTGATTCAACACAATAGTTCCATCTACCAGATTACGAATAAAGTGATAGCGTATGTCAATATGTTTAGTACGAGAATGTTGGACGGGATTTTTCAAGATATTTATTGCACTTGTGTTGTCACATAAAAGCTGAGCCGAACGTACCTTCATACCATACTCAGAGAGGATTTGTTTCATCTAGACCAATTGAAAACAACAACTCCTCGTGGTAATGTATTCAGCTTCAGTGGTAGATAAGGAGATACAGTTTTGTTTCTTGAAAAACCAGGAGACTAGATTCGATCCTATATAGAAAACAACCACCAGAAGTACTTTTCTTATCATCAAGATTTTCCGCCCAGTCTGCATCATAGCAACCTGCAAGATGTAGGTTCGTATAGCAAAGTAAAATAACTCATAGTCAGATGTACCTCCAACATATTTGATGATGTGCTTGACTGCCTTCATATGGGATTCTTTGGGAGCAGACTGGTACCTGGCACAAAGTCTAACACTAAAACAAATGTCAGGTCGGCTGGCTGTAAGATACAAGAGACTACCAATCATACTTCTATAAAGTGTTTGATCTATCGATGTACCTTCATCATCCTTACACACTTTTACATGAGTGCCTATAGGAGTTTGAGGATTTTTAGCATTTTCAAGACCAAATTTTTTAACAAAGTTTCTACCATACTTACTTTGATGCAAAAAGATACCATCTTTACCTTGCTTCACTTGAAGACCTAGAAAATATGAAAGTTCACCTACCAGACTCATCTCAAATTCCGAAGACATAAGCTCAACAAAGTGATTAACCAATTTCTTCGAGGTTGACCCAAAGATAATGTCATCTACATAGATTTGAACCACCAGCAAGTCAGTATTGGTTTTCAGTGCAAAGAATGTTTGATCGACTCCCCTACGCTTGAATCCCTTCTCCAGAAGGTACATCGTAAGTCTTTCATACCAAGCACGAGGTGCTTGTTTCAGACCATATAGTGCCTTTTTAAGTCTGTAGACATGATTATGGTTACTGGGGTCATTGAACCCTTCAGGCTGCTTCACATAAGCTTCCTCGTGCAATATTCCATTAAGAAATGCCGACTTCACGTCCATCTGGTAGACAATGAACTTCATTAGACATGCAATTGACAAAAATATACGTACCGATTCAAGCCTTGCAACTAGAGCAAAGGTTTCATCAAAGTCCACTCCTTGAGTCTGAGTGTACCCTTGTTCAACCAATCTGGCCTTGTTGCGAGTCAAATTACCGAACTCATCGGTTTTGTTTTTGAAGATTCATTTGGTTCCGATGACATTTTCTAATGAAGGTTCAGGGACAAGTTCCCAGACATCATTTCAAGTGAATTGCTCCAATTCTTCCTGCATGGCAGATATCCAGAACTCATCTTTTAGAGCCTCCTTTGCATTCTTGGGTTTTATCAAGGAAGTGTACCACGCAAAGTGAGAGATGCCCATGAGTTCCTTAGTTGAGGTTTTAGAGTTTCTGTGAGCTTTCTGAATCCTCAATGGTAGATCCCTTTTTGGTTCAGCTTGATTCTAGTGGTGGGAACATTATATTCCGTCTAAATTCCTGGTGAGCCTGCTAATGAACCTTCGTCATTCTCACCTTCTTTAACAAGTTTCGAGGTCTCAACTTGGGTGTCATGTATACTGACAACACTTTCAAGCAGGTCAATAGATAGAAGAATCAACATTGGAAGTTTTCTCATCAAAAGTCAAATTCATGGATTCTATAACAGTGGCGGTACGTGTGTTGTAAACACGGTATGCTCGACTGTTATTAGAATATCCGAGAAAGAAACCTAAGTCACATTTAGCATCAAATTTTCCAAGTTGTTCATGATCTTTATAGATAAAGCACTTACACCCAAATACATGAAGATTACTAAGGTTGGGGCTCTTACCTTTCCAAAGCTCGTAAGATGTCAACCCCATACCTCGACGAAGGTACACTCCGTTCACCAGGTAGCATGATGTGTTGATGGCCTCTGACCACCATCTATTAGAGATCTTCTTGGAGTTTAACATCACCCTCGCCATTTCTTGAAGGGTACGATTCTTCTTTTCGACAACCCCATTTTGTTGGGGTGTCTTAGGAGCGGAAAACTCATGAAAGTACCGTGAGAATTACAAAAGAGTGAAAATTCACTATTCTCAAATTCACGGCCATGATCACTCCTATTTCTGGTTATAGGAAATCCCTTTTCATTTTCAAGTTTTAGGCAAAGGGTTTTAAAGGCAATGAAGGTATTAGATTTCTCACGCAAAAAGTCAACCCAAGTGTAACTAGAGAAATCATCTACGCACACAAAAATATACTTCTTACCATGATAGCTCTCAATCTGAATTGGTCCCATTAAATCCATGTGAAGTAACTCCAGAACTTGCTTTGATGCAATATGGTTCAAAATTTTGTGTGGTGCTCGCGTTTGCTTTCCAAGTTGACAAGGTTCACAGATGGGCAGTTCTTTGATGACAATTTTTGGAACTCCACGAACCACACCTGCATTTGACATATTGACCAAGTGAGAATATCCAATATGACCTAAGCGTTGATGCCAGATTTCAGATTCACCAACAGTTGCTTGAAAACATTTTTCATTAAAGTCAACAAGATAGCAATTGTCAGTTGATCGAGATCCAATAATCACAAAAGTACCTTCATTATTTTTAACAAAGTACTTATCACGAGAGAAACTAACACTCAGACCTTGGTCACGTAGTTGACTCACACTTAAAAGATTAGCCTTCAAATCATTTACAAGTAACATATCATCTAGTCTAGGTAAACCATCCAAATTCAAACAACCAGTACCAATCAATTTATTGCTCATACCATCGCCAAATGTGACTTCCCCATTTGAACCAGATTTGACATTCGACAAGTATGCTAGTTCACCTGTCATATGCCTTGAACACCCACTATCAAGATACCATTTCCCTTCAAGTGAGGTACTAAGAGACAGTACTGAAGCAAAACATTTGAAAGAATTCTTTGCAATCCAAACTTGTCGATTTTTAAAGGTATTTTTATGGGAATTCACCGCATGATTTTTCACTGGTACACCAGAGCGACTCCAGTTAAACACTTTACCAGAATAGAGGTCATGTTGCATTTTATAGCATTTGGGTCTGATGTGACCAGTGATACCACAATAATGACAAATGGGTACAAAATTACAAGGGAATTTACTCATAGATTCTCGAGTTGGTACATGAACTTTCCCTGATTTTTTAGGTGAAGGGGGTTTACTTACAGTGCTTTTAACAAACCTGGCATACAAGTCCCGAGAAGGTTTTCCATGAAGACTTGTACCTTCAACACCAGATTTGTCAGAGAATCCAAGACCAGGATGTTTGATTTTGTTTGAAGTTTCAGAAGGACGTTCAGAACTCTCAACCTTCCCAGTGTACCCCTGCCCGGTGAAATCACCATACTGCCTTCCTGGAGAGTAGCTCATTTAGATCAGCTTTCCCTTTATTCAGTTTCTTAACAGCCTTAGTAGTGCATCGCAGTTCAGCCAAGTTGGCACTCAGCTTGTTTTGCATACTTGCATGTTCGTTCGTAATTCGACTAATTTCATTTCTGAGCTTCAAGATTTTCTTGTTTCTGTCAGTAAGCAATTTTTGGCTTGAGAACAATTCAGACCTCAGACATTCAATCGTCTGAGACTTCTCCAACCCATCTTGTTTAGAGAGTTTGACGCTACTCTCAAGAATGGAGGTTCGAGCCCTTGCGGTGTCCACTTCATTCTCTTTTTGATAAGTAAGAGAGGAGGAGGCTTGTTCCATCACCAATCTATTTGCCTTAGTCAGTTTCTGAACCTCAATATGAAGCTTCTTCATAGCCTCAGACGCTTGTGCGCATTTTTCCATAGAAAGCAAGTGAACTGGATCAACACACACGTTCTGATCGGCTTCATCCTCTGATGTTTCAGATTCTTCCATGCTCTCTTCAAACTTTGTCGTCACATGAGAGGTGGTGAGACACATGAACTTTCTCACTGAGGAAAGAATTGTCATATTACTCGTGTGTTATGAAGGTTCTTCTGATCCCTCGTCATCTGAGTCTTCCCACGTTGCCTTCAATGACTTGCTCTTCTTTTTAAGATTAGCACACTCGTATTGAAAATGACCAAATCCACGACATTCTCAGCATTGGTCCTTCTCAATTCTTTGTGAATCCGGTTTTGAGAAAGGCACATTATTCTTTTTGTCTTGCAACAAGTTCTTGCTGGAATTTGTGAAATTTTTCTCGGCAAACTTATTCTTATACAGATTTTGACTCATCTTGCCATGGTTCCTTGCAATCAGGGCAAGAGCCTCTTTCAACTCGCTATCGTCCACCATAGAACCTTCATCCTCATCTCTGTCTTCTTTCTCCTCGACTACAGCAGCTTTGAGAGCAAGTTCCTTGTTTTTTACTTTGTCATAATTGTTGTTGATTTTGAACGTTCTCAGATCACCAAGAAGTTCATCAACATCTAGAGGCGCAATTCTTTGAAAGCTCTCAAAAGCCGTAATTTTCTCTCTGAATCTAGGCGCTACAGTCCGCATAATCTTTTGAACTTGACGATTTTCAGAGATCTCTTTTCCTAGCATCCCACTTTGATTCACCAGATCGCAAAATCTGGCATAGTACATATCGATCGTTTCTTCATCCCTCATTCTGATTTCATCAAATTCAAGGGTTACACGTTGAAGTCTGGATGCTTTGACTGCCGTTGAACCTTCAAACTGACGTTGTAAGATCCGCCAAGCATCTTTCGTTGTCCTGCATTGAACTATCATCTTGTGTCTAGTCTGATCAACTGCTATCATGATCGCATACGAGGCCCGATAGTTCGCTTCTTCTTGTAGTTTTTCAGCGTTAGTCCAGATGTCTTTCGGTTTAGGTACAGTACCCGATGAAGATTCTTTCTCTTGGTCTGGAGCAACTGGCATGACTAGATGTTCCCAGCCATTTTCAACACTTTTCCATGCACCTTTTCCCAGAGATCTTAGAAAGATTGTCATCATTGATTTTCAGTAGGAATAGTTTGATCCATCCAATTGCGGAGGCCTAGACATCGATCCACTTTCCTGATTCATGATTGCCCAATCCACAGGTCCTTCGATCTTTCGTAAAATATACGAAAACCAGCTCTGGTGCCAATTGAAGTTTGATACTTGTATCCCAAGTACCTAGAGTTGCACACAATCAACTTAAACAGAATTTAAAGTAGATTCAAACAGATTGCAGAAGCCGTATAACACAACTTGAACATTCAGGAGAGCGTCCCATTCTCCCATCGGATCTCTTTCATTAATGCAAACAACACAAACATTCTTCAAGGGTTTACAGTATAGACTCCCTCTACACTCTACTTGAACAATGATCTGCACTATTACTTATCCGACCACAAATCCCTTGTGGTTTTTCTTGTTTGAATCCCTCAAACTAAAACAGAATGAACCTCCGCCCACTCTGTATTTTCACACGCAAAATCCGTACACACTTTTTATTACCTCTCTTAATATAAAATAGATTAATCACTCAAATACAGAACACACTCTCAATCTCAAATTATCTCACAAAAGAATGATGAAAGTGAAAACTCAATGCTCATCATCGTCGCCCTTTTATCTTCAACCCCATATGGTAAGTTCTTCAACAAACTTCGCTGCCAAGTCAGGTCTTCTTTTGGAAGGTCCAGTTCGCATGATCCGATCTCGCATATATGGTAAGTGAGCGCGCAGGAAAGGTAATTGTAGATGGAATGTGATTCTCGATTCCCTTTCATAAGACCTGCCATAATAAAACATGTATAAGTATTAACCAATTAGCGAAGTAATAAAACTAATCCAAGTAATTTAAAATAAACTTCCTTTAAATATCTTTGTGATGTCTGAACCTGAGAGCATATGAAGGTTCGTCGATTTACTGCCAATCCTCCGAACTTACAAAAATTAAAGTACAAAAAACACACGAAAACCACGACAAAAACACAACAAATAGTTTTCAACTGTCAATTACAAATTATCATGTTGCAATAGTACATGACAAATTTTCAAACTTGAGGCATAATGACAATCTTTTGCATGTTATGCTTTACTTTGATTTATCCTTTGATTGTTGGACAATTATAAAAGTGATATCTATGGTAATTTATAAATGTGTACGGAGATTTATCTATAGCCAACATAGCATTCGACACTTATTTGGATAATTGTGTTGGTGTATATAGTAAAAGCTTAGTCTTTACATGTTATTTACATTAATCTCGGTTGAATGAGAATCATGTTTGATTAAAGTGTCTACATTTTTATGTTTTACATGTAGATATTGTGGTTCATCACGGATGAGATAGAAGATTACATATCGATTACTTGTAAAACATAAATATTTGGTTCCCAGCATAGATGGAAATGAACAACCCATCGTGATAGATTGCAGTGTTAATTGTACACTTTGTCTTGACTGAGTAGTTACACTAGTGCATTGTGTGCATTGAACAGATCCCAGAGATGAAAAGTTCGTTTGACACTTATCATCGTAAATGAACTGGGTCATGGTTAATTACTGCGTACTCTTAACCCGTAAGATATAAAAGGCACGTGCATGCAGTAGCTGCTACTTTGATTCACCAAAAGCGAGATCCATTCTGCTGGATCAATAATCTTGGTGTTTTAGATAATAGTGTTGTATGTATGGTGTGTTGTTCGAATATTTACGGTCATCGAGTGCGATAGTTTGATGATGTCCCGAGATGAGCTCATGAAGGATTATTATGTTAACGAGACTCGCCCACTTTTTTCAAGAGTTCCACCAAACCAAGTTTTCCAAAATCAGCAATGGTTCGCTCAGACCGAAACTTCATTTGAGAAAAGACATCAGAATAACGAGATTCAGAGAAAGGAGAATAGAATTAGAGAGAGAAAGCATTACCAACCACTAAGGAACTGTCAACGCCATTATCCTCATCATCATCTTTATCCTCGGTTTGCACTCCAGGTGACATTGTGTTGTCATCGCCAAGTGCACCATCAATAGATTTTTCTTTTTCAGATCCATCTTCAGCAACAAAAGTATCAACCTCCTTTTCAATAGAATCAGCAACCTCATTTGAGTCAGGTGACGATTCTCCACCAGACTTGGGAGAAGGAGCATGAACCACAACAGGTTCATCGACGACAGTAGATTTCTTTGCCTTCTTCGCTTTTGTGGTTTCAGGAAGTGATTGAGAATAAAATCGGGAATGGTGGATTGTGCATAGACATTGCCAAAGATATAGAGATAGGTCTTGGGAAACTAATCATGAGCAAGTAGGAATAGACGGTTCAATTCTTTCAAGTTTGAATTTCAAACTTGTGCAACACATCACCAATTAAATTAAGTAATTGTTCCCTCCAAAATATCCACTTTCCAAACTCAAGACGCGGCATATCAGATATATATATGGCATGAAGATTCAAACTAACAAAAAGGCAAGATTTTGTACCAAAAAAAATATTTGCATGGCTTAGGGAGGAATCAATCACCAAGGAAATATATATATATATATGAACATATGCCAAAAAAAAATATTAATAAAAAATAATCAAACAATTTCCAAGATCCTCCAAATCATGCAATTATGAGGCAATTTTCGTTTGAGTGAATTAGGAATTCTTTCCAAACCATTTTTTATGAGCACGACACTAATTGAATGATGGTGAACCGATGTAACATTATCTCAACAACTTATAACACCAAGTTTTATAAAACACGGAATTAATATGAGTTTGCATATCATTTTCTCTTAGCAATAATCGAAATTTTTGTTCAACCCAATACTCACGATGTGCTTACCCCGTCCTATGAACTTCCGCACCTTTTCACTTTCTAAGACTAACTATACGCCAATGTCAAGCCCATTACTTGTAGTGTGTATCATCCCGCAAAAAGTTATTTCTTTACCACATATGCTGAGATAAAATGAAAAGTGGCCAGCCTTATTTAGCCATAGAACTTGCATTGGCTAAGCAATGACTACAAGTAGCTATCACACCTCAATTATTATTAAGTACATAACTCGTTTCACAGGTGATCATAATGAAACACCTCATGTGATAGTTTCCCGATACTTATTTTCATGAGAGCAGCTCTTAAGTAGAATTAAATGGTCACTGTGTAGTTTTCAACCAAACAGTTTAGACAGAATACTTAAAACCTGAAACTGCAATCACACCCATAAAATTATTTTGAGAAGAACCTTGGAATGAATCTACATTCTTTTTAAAAACTACGATGACTAATGCAATGCACCTATATGTGGGACTAAAAGGCAGAGGCAAATAAACAAAAAAATGCAGCACCCATAGATACTACATAGTACACATTCCTAGTGATTTCTTAGTGATAGAAAACGCTTTGAGTCAAGTGCTTTTGTAAAAATATCAACAAGCTGATCCTCAGTAGGTACATGATCTAACACAATTGTTCCATCATCCACCAAATTCCGAATAAAATGATAGCGTATGTCAATATGCTTACTTCGTGAATGTTGGATAGGATTCTTTGAAATGTTTATACCACTGGTGTTGTCACAAAAGAGTTGAGCCGAATGTACCTTCATACCATACTCAGAAAGAATTTGCTTCATCTAGAGTAGTTGTGAAGAACAGCTCCCTGCAGCAGTGTACTCAACTTCCGCGGTAGTGAGATACAATTTTGCTTTATTAAAATCCAAGACACAAGATTGGACCCTATGTAAAAGCAGCCACCGGAGGTGATTTTTCTATCGTCAAGGTTCTTAGCCCAATCAGCGCCACAATAACCTGCAAGACTCAGGTTCGTATCAGCATAATAAATATCCCGTAATCCAATATACCTCCGACATATTTAATAATGTGCTTGACAGCCTTGAAATGAGATTCCTTGGGATCAGACTGATATCTAGCACAAAGACCAACACTGAAAAAAATGTCAGGTTTACTAGCAGAGAGATACAGGAGACTTCCAATCATACTTTGATAAAGCGTTTGATATAGAGATGTACCTTCATCATCCTAAGACACTTTGACATGAGTGCCCATAGGATTCTGAGGGTTTTTAGCATTTTCAAGACTAAACTTTTTAACAAGGTTTCTAGCATACTTACTTTGATGCAAAAAGATACCATCTTTACTTTGTTTTACCTGAAGTCCAAGAAAGTATGAAAGTTCACCAACCAGACCCATTTCGAATTCAGAGGACATGAGTTTGACGAAGTGATTGACCAACTTCTTTGAGGCTGATCCAAAGATGACATCATCCATATATATTTGAACCACCAAAAGATCTTCATTTGTTCTAAGTGCAAAGAACATCTGATCTACTCCCCCTCGCTTGAACCCATTCTCAAGAAGTTACATAGTGAGTCGTTCATACCAAGCCCGGGGCACTTGCTTCAGTCCATACAATGCTTTCTTTAGTCGGTATACATGATTGGGGTTTCGAGGATCCTTGAACCATTCGGGTTGCTTCACATATGCTTCTTCATGTAGGATCCCATTCAAGAATGTTGATTTCACGTCCATCTGATACACAATGAACTTCATCAAACACACAATTGACAAAAATATACGTACCGATTCAAGTATGGCTACTGGAGCAAAGGTTTCATCAAAGTCCACTCCTTGAGTCTGAGTGTATCCTTGGGCCACCAGTCTAGCCTTCTTTCGAGTGACATTACCAAACTCATCGGTCTTATTCTTGAAGATCCACTTTGTGGCGATAACATTCCCAAATATAGGTTCAGGAACTAATTCCAGACATCATTCCTAGTGAACTGCTCCAGTTCCTCTTGCATGGCAGTGATCCAACATTCATCTTTCGATGCTTCATTGGCATTCTTTGGCTCTACTAGAGAGGTATAACACGCAAAGTGAGAATTCCTCATAAGTTCTTCAACATTAATTTTTGAATTTCTTGTTACCCTCTCGTTCAAGTCTTCGATTACCAAATTCGAAGGATAATCTTTCTGAATTCTCAAGGGGGGATCCCTTTTGAGTTCAGTTCAATTTCCTAATGAAGTAGGTACTCCTGCGAATTACTCATTTTAGATGAGCGTTCACAATCCACATATTCCACTTTCTCAACCTGAGTACAACATCATCAGACAGGTTAATAGACACAAATGAACTAACATTGGGAATTTTTTCATGAAAGGTCACATTCATGGACTCTATGATAGTGGAGGTACTTGTGTTGTAAACACGATGCTCTTGACTATTGTTGGAGTAGCCAAGAAAGAATCCAACATCACATTTTGCATCGAACTTCTCAAGTTGTTCACAATAATTATAGATAAAGCATTTACAACCAAACACATGGAAGTGACAGAGGTTAGGGCTTTTACCTTTCCACAATTCATATGATGTCAGTCCCAAACCTAGACGAAGGTATACTCTGTTCACTAGATAGCAAACAGTGTTGATTGCATCGACCCACCAACAATGAAAGATATCCTTTAAATTCAACATTACCCTTGCCATTTCTTGAAGGGTACGATTCTTTCTCTCAACAACTCCATTCTGCTGAGGAGTCTTAGGGGCAGAAAACTCATGAGAAATACCCCGTGATTCACAAAATCCCGAAAACTTTTTAATTTCGAACTCACGACCATGATCGCTTCGAATCCCAATTATAAGAAAACCTTTTTCATTTTCAAGCTTTAAGCAAAGGGTCTTAAAGGTTATAAAAGTATCTGACCTTTCACGGAAAAAATCAACACAAGTGTATCGTAAAAAATCATCTACACACACAAATATATACTTTTTACCCAGATAGCTCTCAACTTGTATGGGTCCCATGAAGTCCATGTGGAGCAATTACATAAGCTACTTTGATGCAATATGATTCAAGGACTTTTGAGACGCACGAGTCTGTTTTCCCAACTTGCAAGGTTCACATATAGAATGTTCCTTCATAGCATTTTCAGGAACTCCGCAAACTACACCTGCATTAGACAATTTGACCAAGTGAGAGTATCCAATGTGGCCTAAGTGTTGATGCCAGATCTAATTCTCACTGACAACTGCTTGAAAACATTTTGCTTCAAAATCAATAAGATAGCAGTTGTCATTTGATCAGGACCCAGTAAGAACGTATGTACTTTCATTGTCTTTTAATCTTTTACAAGGCATTTATCATGAGAAAAACTAACATTGAGACACTGATCACAGAGTTGACTCACACTCACAAGGTTTGCCTTTAATTTATGTGATACGTCGAATTGTCCTGAACCGCTCGACCGCTCCTCTAAAATCGGATTATGTCCTCTTGATCGTCAGTACTTGTAAAACAGGACGAGGATGGTCCTGGCGCAGACACTCTGACGCTCTAAGTCAGTAGGGGATTCGAGAGAAAGTGGCAGAATAACGAGACAAAGTATTCACTGTGTATATATGTGTTGCGTAATAGTAAAGAAACCTGTCCCTTTATATAGTGAGAGTTAGCTTGCCCTACAGGAATTCTGGTTTGACACAGAGTCCCTCTTTCGTTCATCTCTTCACTAAGCATATCTCGTATAACCGCCTAGAGTCCCAGTCACACTAGACTCCTTTGGTTAGTGGAATTCAACTCCCGTACGTTACACGGAAGTGCCACGTCACTGCGGATTATCAACCATCGATAGCCCAGCTACCCACTCATTAAGAGCTTCATTCCTTGCCTGATCTCATACAGGCCGACCTTCTTAGGTTTTTCCGTCAGCAACCAGGGCCGAGCTCATCTCGGTTTATCTCTTCATAAGCACATAGTCACACCTCAAGTTCTGGCCTCCTGATGGATGTTGAGTTCAACATTGAGCTTGCCCTTGCCATTCATTTCCACCGAGCTCACAGTCGATCTTGTCCCTCACCTGTTCATACATGCCGAGCTTGTGTCCTAGCTTGACCGTAATTCCAGTTTTTCCTAGCTATGGCACCATCCCGTATCTCCTTCCGACTCCCAGATGATGGGCTGGCTTTCTTTGTGTCGACGTACTTCGAGTCGTGCTCCCTTTATGCTATATCATTATGCACAAGAAAGACATCAAGTTAATTTAGGTAGACCTCCCATGTTCAGACAACCGGTTCCAATGACTTTGTTACTCACACCATCACCAAATGTTACTTCACCATTAGATCCAGTTTTAACATCAGATAAGTGCGCAAGTTCACCAGTCATATGCCTCGAGCATCCACTATCTAGGTACCATTTACCTTCGAGTGAAGTTTTTAAGGATAAAACAGATGTGAAACATTAATGAGAAATTTTTACAACGCATGCTCGCTGATGTTTTAAATTTTTCTTTTAAAAAATGGTTTTATGAACCTTCACTGGAACAACATGATGGTTCCAATTTATCACTCTCCCTGTGCAAAGATCGTGTTGCATTTTGTAACACTTGGGTCTGATGTGACCATTTATACCACAATAATGACATATGGGAACAAAGGTGTGTGATGACTCACTTTCAGATTTAGAAGCATGAACCTTCAAATGACTTTCAGAGGGAGAGATCTTACTTACAGTGCTTTTGACAAACCTACAGTATAGGTCACGAGATGGTTTTGCACTTTTGCCTTCAATACCAGGTTTGTCGGAGAAACCCAGTCCAGGATGTTCACTTTTGGTTGACACGTCTGATGAAATTTCTAGGCTTTTAGCTTTTCCCGTATATCCCAGCCCGGTCAGGTCACCATATTGTTTTCCCATGGTGAGAAGTTCATTTAGATCTGCTCTACCTTTGTTCAACTTCCTTAGAGCTTCAGTATTCCTTTCAAGCTCTACTGATTTGATCTTCAAGTTCTCCTCAGAATGATTCAATTTCTTCTCCAGATATGCATTATCCTTCATTAGCCGTGAGACTTTTTTCTTGAGATTCCTGACTTGACTGTCTTTTTCACCAAGTCTTTTTTGAATAGAGAACAGTTCAGATCTCAAGCACTCAATGGTCTGAGTGTTTTCTTTCCCATCCTGCTTGGATAATTCTATACCGCTTTCAAGAATGGCAGTTCGAGCTTTCGCAGAGTTCAATTCACTCTCTTTCGGGTGAGTGAAGGAGGCGGTTACTTGTTCGTTCAATAACTTATTCACCTTCATCAACTTTTGAACTTCACTTTTCAGTCTATCCACTTCATCAGATGACTCATCAGCCCGAGTCTGACTTCTAAGCTTTTTGATCTCACTACGAAGGTTCTTCATAGCTTCAGCTGCTTTACATTTCTCCACGGCCAGCAGATGTACTAGGTCTATACACATGTTTTGGTTTGCCTCATCATCTAACTCATCATTTTCATCCATGCTTTCTTCAAACTTCGTAGGAACATGAGACGTGGCTAAACATATGAACTTGCT
Organism: Striga asiatica; assembly: GCA_008636005.1. Lineage (NCBI taxonomy): Eukaryota > Viridiplantae > Streptophyta > Magnoliopsida > Lamiales > Orobanchaceae > Striga > Striga asiatica. Next base: position 309,824 of record BKCP01011625.1, on the reverse strand, counting down.
TACAAAGGAATAAATTGCCATGTTGCTGGTGTGTGATCATGGTTCTTCGGCTTCTTCCTCATCTGAATCTTCCCAGGTTTGCCTTATGTGATTTATTTTTCTTTTTGAGATTTGCACATTCATATTGAAAATGGTTGAACCCTCGACACTCTCGACATTGATCCTTCTCCATCTTCTGAGTGTTTGGTTTTGAGGAAGACGTGTTGTTTCGCTTTTCTTGAAATGAGTTCTTGCTGTTGGTTGTGAACTTCTTCCCAGCAAACTTGCTTTTGTGCAGATTTTGACTTATTTTTCCATAATTCCTGGCAATCAACGCCAGTGCTTCTTTTAATTCATTGTCGCCCTCAAATGAACCTTCATCATCATCACTTTTCACTTTCGGTGGGTTCACGGCTGCTGTGAGTGCAAGTTCTTTGTTCTTGACTTTATCATAGTCATTGTTAATCTCAAACTTTCTTAGATCTCCGAGAAGATCATCAACATCCAGTGGCTTGATCCTTTGAAAGCTCTCAAGAGCTGTAATCTTTTCCCTAAACCGAGGTCCCACTGTTCGCATAATTTTCTGAACTTGACGATTTTCAGATATCTCCTCTCCAAGCATCTCACTCTAATTTAACAGATCACAAAATCTGGCAAAATGCATGTCAATTATTTCGTCATCTCTCATCTTGATCTCATCAAAGGCTATTGTCACTCGTTGAAGTCGGGACCCCTTTACCGCCATCGATCCTTTAAACTGACGCTCTAGGACACGCCATGCATCTTTTGTTGTTTTGCACTAAACTATCATCTTATGTCTTGTCTGATCGACTGTCATCAGAATTGCGTACAGGGCTCGAAAGTTCGCTTCTTCCTGTAGTTTCTCAGCATTTGTCCATAGATCTATTGGTTTAGGAGCCACAACCTATGAAGCTTCTTTCCTTTGATTCGGTGCTTCTCTTGTGACTGGATGCGTCCATCCATTTTCAACACTCTCCCAAGCACCTTTGCCAAGTGATCTCAGGAAGATAGTCATCATAGGCTTCCAGTATGAATAGTTCGAGCCATCCAATTGCGGAGGCCTCGACATTGATCCACCATCGTGATTCATGGTTGCCCGATTCGCAGATCCTCAGAATCTTCGTATGGAGTACGAAAACCCGCTCTGATACCAATTAAAGTTTTGGGGGGAATATCCTTAATAAACCAAAATTGTGGTAAGTATGAAAAGCAGTAATCTTAAATGCACGTTCACACAATTGCGGAAGCAAAGGTTCTACAAAACATGAACCTTCAGGAGAGCATCCCGCTCTTCTTCCGGAACTCTTTCATTAGCATAAATGTTACAACCATTATCCAAAGGATTTATAATGTCGACCCCCTCTCCACTACCTTTGAAATAATCACCTACACTATTACTTTTTCGACCACAAATTCCTTGTGGATTTTCTAGTTTGAATCCCTCAAACTAATCTAAGTGATCCTCCCGAACACTCAATGAAATCAAAACAAAACACTCTCTCAACGTGATCGAGAACACCCTCTCGATTCATCACTCAATAAATATAAAATCCAACTCACAAAGATTCATTCGAACTCAAAAACAACTCTCAAAAAATAATCAAAAGATAATTGTCCGAACTACTTCCTTCATCTCTGTCCCAAAGCTTATATGTCGCGCTCAAGTATGGTAAGTCCGAAGAGTCTTTGCCGCCAAGTCTTGCTACACAAGGTAAGTTCCCTTGATTGATCCACTGCCATCACTTATGGAATGTTTGACCACGCGGTTTGAGTTCCTTCACATGGTAAGTGCATCTTGTGGATACTTCATTACCCTGCACAAATAGTAATCAAATTTAATTAAAATCAATTAACCAATATAAAGGAACTAAATAGAATGGAGTACAAAAATACTTCCCTCATATATTCGGTCAGCACATATTCTGGGACTGATGAAGGTTCAATACAGTGTCGACGATTTATTGCCAATTCTCAAAACTTACAGAAGGAAAATAGAATTTTAAGTAGTCAAATTTTAAGGAGATCTCGCCTAAATATAGGAGAATTTGGTATCTAAATGGCTTGCAGAATAAGATAATAAGTCCATATATATATATACTATCTCAATATGACGCAAAATATAATGTTTATTCTCTCATACTATACAATTTTAAGAACTATATTAACTTGAGCGTAAGATTGCTTATACCGAGAACCCTTTTCTACCATTTCTTTATAGGTGATCTGCTTTAACTCGAACAGTCGAAATACTATAGCTTATCGGTTCAAGTATATCCTAAGCTTGACACATCATAAAAATAAAAGAAAAAATAAATATTAATATTAATACTCATAATTATTTTATACTAATTAATATTTTCTTTATTATTTAATTTATACGATTTATCATTATTATCTCATGCATCGCACAGACTACATATTAAAATGGATAAAAAGAGTGAATATTCCTCAATACCACACAATCGTGGGCTGCTACACCAATAATGGACTTTTGCTCAATTTGCTCTACAAGGCTTAAATCGTGTTGAGAGCAGCAAATAGGACCAATATTTACAACAAAAATAAAAATAAAATGAAATGAAAACAAGGACCAAGCAGCTTTTAAGGGCATCTGCATTGGTTTAACATTTTTTCCATTCATTCAATCAAAAAGTTACACTCTCTCTCATCCATATCATCTTTTCACTAATTCTCTCTCCATTTAAACACATACCCACATCCCTTCACATTCATTTAAATACAAATATGAGACCCATTATATCCATTCATTCAATATAAATTTTAATATTCTATTCTCAATAAAAATAAAAATTTAATATTTTTAAAATATAATAATAAATTTTAAATGTATGAAAACAATAGAATTAAAAAGAATAAAATTAGTAAAATTAAATAAATTAAAACTAGTATTATTAAAAACATTAAAAATAGTAGAATTAAAATTACAAAGAAAAAGAAAAGAATAAAATTAAATGAAAACAAAACAAAAAAAATAATAATAAAGGCACCCAAGGTGCCGTTCAAAGTTTGAACGGACCAATTATCATTTAAATGGAGCAAAATAATGCCCGTTGTGGATGCTCTAAGATTGTTGTGACTTCATCGCAGCTCTACAATAGGCCAACCCCACAAATAGGGTCCATTTTCAATTTAGTACATCATTTACTATGGTACTTTTTATAGACCAAAGCTGGAATTCATTTGTAAATAATTGAAATCTAACTCGGTATCCTTGTCGCTGAGGCGCATTGGCCCCAAATCTGTACAATTGAGGGCCGCCTGAGGGTAGTTTTATTTATTTTTTTAATTTTTTTTTAACGGCAATAAGTAATCTCATCTATACTAATATAAAAAGGTTGTTGGAAAAATACATAAATAGTAACTTTGAATTTTTAATTAAATGTCTGACTTAGTATTATAAGAAATGTTTTTAATAACACTAAATTAGGAAAAAACAAGGAGCAAACCAATTTCATATACTGTTTTTTAGGGGGGAAAAAATGGTGTGTATTTCAAAAATGGATGTTCCTTATCCTTTTTCTTTTTTCTTAATTAACCACTTTTCCAATCATATGGTGAATAAATTTCAAATTAATTTTCTTGGTAAAATTATCGGTGCGCCTTTTCTATGGTTTGTTGAACGATCTCATTTTCCACACAATTTTGGGAAAATCCAATTCTCATATTATACTTTCAAAATAATAATTCATCTATTCATAGAAAACTCGATTTTGAGATTAGATTTTTGGTGAATAATTACGATAAGATTTATTTGGTAAAAACACGTGAATATACCATGATAATCTGTATTTTTTGTAACATCCTATTCGTGTTTATTTAACAAAATTTACAATTTTGGAACAAATATTTTATTTTGAAACATCCATAACATATTTTTTATGACATTCAATTTAGGAAAATATAATATTTACTTTTGAGTAAGAATAATTTCTAAAAATGCGTGAATATACCATGATAATCTGTATTTTTGGTAACATCCTATTCGTGTTTTCATAAAAAAATATTTAACAAAATTTGCAATTTTGGATCCAATAATTTATTTTGAAACATCTATAGCATATTCTTTATGGCATTCAATTTACGAAAATATATATTTAATTTTGAGTTAGAATAATTTCAATTAAATAACGCATAAATACAGTCTTAACTGAAAATGTACAGTAATATCAAAAATAATTTGATATGGAAATGCATCAATACAACCAAAATATAAAAAATTTGATCTTTATTTTACATGGCAATATATCATTCCAATATTCACCATAAGTAAATGAGAATATGAAAAAATATTATCAAATATACTTATATATTATTTCATGAGAAATTTTAATTTATAAATATTAATAAATATTTCTTACCCGTGCATCGTACGAGATTCGTACTAGTTAATATAAATAGTTCAAACGTACACGGGATTCAAATGGATCACGATCTAACAACTGGATCAGAGGAGAGCTAAAAGAAGGTTCCTAGAAAAACAAATGACAAATAAAAGATACATGTAGCAGCCGCAAAACAAGGCGGAGCCTGCTACTTGCTAAGAAAAAGATTAAAAACAAGTCCCAGTTTTGAAACTAGCCACTGCAATTGCCTAGCTAGGAAAATGAGGGAACAAAGTTATAATATAACAATACAAAATCAATGGAGACATGAATCAAATAAGTGAGAATTCCTGCCACTCCCGAAGCGCATTGCTGATAATGATGTGTTCCGTGGTCCAAATCTTTTGAAATACCCAAAGGTTCCTCGTCTTCAGAGTTGCCACAGAATGTAAGTAGAGAGTTGAATCCTCTCTTCAATAGTCTTCTCAGCTTTAAGCATGCACAGATCAGTCCACCAGTATTTAAAATTGCTGTCAAACTTTGATGTCCCTTCCCATTGAACTGGAGATAGCCTCCATACTCTCTCAGCTCGAGGGCACTGAAAAAGAACATGATCAGTTGTTTCTGGTTCCTGGCCGCAAAGGTTACAGATTGTGTTGATATTGAGACCTCCTTTTTGGAGTTTGGTAGCCACTGGGAGCACACCACTATAGCATTTCCATATAAAGTGCTTGACTTTGCCTTTGATCTTTAGCTTCCAACTCCTGGTTTTCATTTTTCTGGTGGTAGCAGCATTGACACTGCATTCTGGAACATCAAGCTTCAGAATTTTATCAGAGATTAGATGTGCATATGTGGCAGATACTGTAAAGGATTGTTTTGGATCAAAGGACCAGATGGCTGTGTCGTGCAGGTGGTTTAAATTTTTTTAAAGGAATTCGGGTCCTTGATGAAAAAATATTTATTTAAGTTTTTAATTAATGTGGATGATTGGAGTGGTACTCGTACCCTTCATCCATGTATAGATTTCACGAATTCTTACGAACTATACACACCTTTTTAATAAAAAATATATATGTTTAATTAGTTACTGTATTTTTATTTATATTATTTTATGTAAAATATAACATTTCAGCATGAAGCATATACATTTATATTAAAAAATTATAACTGTCTAATTACTGAGTTGATAATTTTGGTATTTCATCAACAAAAACATTCAGAACTATGATATTCATTTCTTTTTTTTCTTTTTTTTTTCCCAACAGAACTATGATATTCATTTCGGCCTCTCTTTTTAAATAGAATTTGTAACCTTTTTCAGCCTCAATTTATATTTTCACATCCTTTGCTGATTTTTAATATGCATTTTTTAGGAATATAGATATACTAGTACAATACCCGTGTACTACACGGGGTTCAATTAAGAAATATATAATAAAAATTATTGTTAAAATAAATTTTTTATTTAAAAATTTTAATGGACTAATTGATGAAAAAAAAAAAGGGAATAGACAGTGCAGAAAGTGATTTGTAAATCGTAACTTATGAGAGAAATATGAGAGAAATTTATAGTATGGTAAGTTTGATACTTGCCCAACCTAAGAAGAAAATGTTTAGTAAGAGAAAGAAATAAAAAATTAAACATACACTTACCAAGTTTGAAAAAAAAGTTATTTATGTCTAATACCAAGCCTAACTCCAGAGCAAAAATAAATATATAAACAACATTACCAAGCATAGATTTTTGCCATGTCAGCATCCGAAGCTTGAGAATCTGCCACTTAGGCTCAATATGTTTTGAATTAATATATAGAGAGTGATATACATATAGTTATAAGAAATTCAACTAATATAATTTTTCTGCCAATTTTATTCATTTAATTGTGAAAATTAACCATTAAATTTTTTCTATTCTTATAATATTATTTTTTAACTATATATTCTTTCATATAAAAATTACTATTAATATTTATGATTATAATTCATATTAAAAAAAGGTGCACATTAAAAAAAGCCCTTAAAACCGCACATATAATTGCTATTATGCTAGTAATTTAATATTTTAGCTAATTAATTGGTCTCTATCCATCAAATTGTAAAACATATGTTATTGATTATATTTTATACAATGTATGCAGTAACTAGTATGTAACCTGTGCGATTCACGAGAAAAAATTATAATTGAAAGTATTAAAGCAATGAAGCAACATGGATTAGTATATAAAAATAGTTTGGAATATTAATAATTATTTTTATTTTATTGTATGATATACAGTAATTTAATATATAATTTATATGTTTATTTCACTCGTTATAAAATAGTTATCATTTTAGATCCATTTATAATTAAGGATAATGAAAATTCAACATATTCAAATATTATCATTAAATACTACTCACATAGTACTCTCTCTCTCTCTCTCTTCTCTTACACATACTTTGTTACAATATATTACTTTGATTTCTAAATAAATTATGCTAGAGTTGAGAAAAATGTGGCAAATATTATAACCAACTCTTAATTGAAAAATATTATAATATATATTATTTAAAGTTATTAATTTTTAACTACATCAATATTACTTTATTTTTTATTATAATTTATAATATTATAAATATTTAAATTTATTTCCAATCTATTAATTTATATGAGATTTGTTACATTACTGTGAATCATAATATGAATTTTTAAAATATTTGTGTGGTGCAGATAAAATCAAAAGATATTTTTGAACTCCTTGAATAAATGATTTTTGTTATTAATGTTGAGATGTCAGTTTTATTATAGTATTTTACCACTTTATTTATATAGAAAGTCGTGCTATTAATCAGATTACACAATTCACAACACGTTGGTATAATTTAATTTCTATTTTTTTATAAATATTAAAGTAATTTTTACTATATTCCCTTTAATAGTAAGTCAATTTATTTAATTACGAAGTCAAAGTTACTATTTTAGATTATTCTATCAACCTTTTTCAATATATATAGATTTATTTATAAATAAAAAAGTTATAATTATATCCTTTTTCTAATGGTCGAATTATAAAATGTAGTGATATAGCCATCTTATGATAAACCGGTTGTTGGGATCTGTGAGGATCTCGTTATGTACAAGTCACGAATTCAATAGCAAACGTAAACCTATGCGCAGCGGATCTAAAGGTTTGACGTAGAGAACTTACGACTTAAAATTTATGTAGATCTGGTTGATCACGAACGGTTGACCGCAATTGATTGACCGTAAATCACGTCTTGGGCTGCTCATGACTCCCATTCCTATCAATCCGTTATTCTAAAAGACCTATGTCGATCCTATTGCCATGCTCATGACTCTCATTCCTTCCACGTGTTTGACGAAGACACAATCTTGGCTACATCAACGTCTCCTCTACCAACGATATCCCAAATCAGATGGTATTTGCGCTCTATGTGTTTGCTTTCCCTGTGGGCTCGAGGTTCTTTTGAGTTCGCTATTGCTCCACTTTTATCACAGTACAAGGTGATACCACGTGGAAAACTCGGTATAACCTCTAAGTCCACTAAGAAGTTCCTGAGCCAAGCTGTCTCTTTCGCAGCCTCTGAGGCTGCTATGTACTCGGCTTCCATGGTGGAGTCTGCCACGTATTTCTGTTTAGCACTCCTCCATGAAATGGCTCCACTTCCAAAGGTAAACACATAACCTGAGGTTGACTTACTTTCATCCTTATCTGAAGCTGCCTGCACTGTAAACTAACATGTACTCCTTAGTCCTTCTCAGGTACTTGAGTATATGCTTCACCGCAGACCAATGTTCCCATCCCGGATTACTTTGATATCTAGCTACCATGCCAACGGCGTAGCTAATATCTGGCCTAGTGCATAGCATTGCATACATGAGACTTCCTACTGCCGAAGCATAAGGAACTGTCTTCATCTCCTCTATCTCCTTAGACGTCTTAGGAGACATCTCCTTAGATAGAGGTATTCCATGGCTGAAAGGTAACATACCTTTCTTGGAATCCTGCATGCTGAATCTGGCCAAGACAATATCTATGTATGAAGACTGGGATAAGCACAACATTCTCTTCTTACGGTCTCTAATGAGCCTAATACCAAGAATGTGTCCGGCTTCACCTAAGTCCTTCATATCAAACTGCTTAGACAACCACACCTTTACGTCTGACAACTCATTCTTACTGTTTCCAATAAGCAGTATGTCATCTACGTAAAGCACAATAAACACCACCACGCTCCCACTGATTTTCTTGTAAACACAGTGCTCATCCGGACATTGAGTGAACCCGTACGACTGGATCACCTCATCAAAACGGATGTTCCAAGATCTCGAAGCTTGCTTCAGTCCATAAATAGACCGATTAAGCTTACACACTAGATGCTCACGACCTTCAGCAATGAATCCCTCTGGTTGCTGCATATAGATGTCTTCCTGCAGGGTCCTATTAAGGAAAGCTGTCTTGACATCCATCTGCCAGACCTCATAGTCCATATGAGCGGCTACAGCTAAGACAATCCGAATGGACTTAAGTATAGCTACTAGCAAAAAGGTCTCATCATAATCAATACCCTCGATCTGGGTATAACCTTTCGCAACAAGCCTAGCTTTAAAGGTTTATACCTTCCCATTCGATCCTCTCTTTCTCTTATAGATCCACTTACATCCAATGGGTCGTACCCCATCGGGTGGTTCTACAAGATCCCAGACCTGATTGGAGTCCATTGACCCCATTTTAGCTTTCATTGCAACATTCCATGAATCTGCATCTTTATCTTGGAGTGCCTCATCGTAAGTTCTTGGGTCCGATTCTAGGCCTCCTGGAACTGAGTCCGATGACTCTCCAAGACCTATCTGTAACGCCCCGTTTTATTTAAAAGATTTACCGAATTTATTTATAAAAAATCAAAATTTATTTTTCGCGAAATCCCAATTTAAACTTTAATATTTAACGGGCGCTACTTAAACAACTAAAACAAATAAACCTTTACACAGATACAATCCAACAGCTCAAAACAAAATCCCAAGTTATCCATAAACTTCAAACCAGTCATGCGTAAACAATTACTTCAACAGGATTCAATAGTCTAAGCAACAGGTTCGAAATAAAAAAAAAACGGAAACATAGATATTCAAAGTTGGACAAATAGTTTATCGAGATAATAGAAAGCAAAGCGGAAGCAAGTACACACAATCCAACGACCACCACTCGATCGTCTCTCGCTGCCGCCACCAACCATGCTCAACCTAACAAGATAGGAAGAGGAAACAAGAGGACAGGAAAGTAAATGGGGGTGAGTACAACCATCATACTCACCTTTACCGCACAGTATATTTCGCATAAAGATCCATAACCATAAATAATGTATGCATAGAATCCAGATCTAACTCCCTATTAGGCCCTATCGCAAACCTCCTATGTACATACAACAAACCTCCCGACCAGACGTCGGGGAGGATGTAACTGGAAGCACTCCCACCCCGGATGCAACGGGCGAAGGATCTTACCAGGAGACAGTGAAGTTGAATTACCCCTCCGCTCTACACGGATTCGGGCGCCCACCTCCCAGATACAACGGGCAGGTGACTTCCACTGATTATGCATTCGTCAAAGGCACTACCATCAGGATACTTAGACTAGGGTTCTCACGCATACAAAAACCATCGCGACAAACATTTATACGAAATAACAAGTGCGATAAATATAGATTCAACACAAATGAACCCACCTGGTAGCGTTCGGAAATTAACACAAACAAGGGTAGGCGGCGACGTCGACTCGTCAAACACCTACATTTATTAACATAGGTCTTATCAATAACTATTCTATAATTTCTAAGCCCAATATAGTTCATATAATCATTTAAACACACATCAAAGCAAAAGAAAACACATTTTCGAAAATATCACATAAGTTTAGAAAACTTGACCCGGGCAGCGTTTTTAAAATCGACATAACTCTCAGCATATAATTCATATGAACATGAATCCAGTTGCATTACAATCCTAATACATGAAACTACATATCTTATGAAGACACTGAAAGCAGATAAGGTTATTTAACTGGTGATAAATCCACAAACATTAAAATTTGAGTCACAGTCCAAAACTGGAAAAAATATACTTGACCAGACTTCAGTATTTAGAACGTAATTGGAGCTACAGGCATGCTGTTGATGAAATTCAAAAACCACATGATCGGCAACTCAAATGTCTACAACTTTTCTGAAGATCACATTGGCAAATAAATACATATTCAACGAGTTTAAACACAAAACATTTGATTCAGTAAAACTATCAAAAGTTAACAAATGATATGGACAGCATCTTAATCTTTATCATTTATCTCGAGCTACAGACCATTAAATGATATGGTTCAAATCCTAAATTAAACCTTAAATAAAATTCTACATCTTTTATTTAGATCACAGAAACATATAAGACCATTTAGATAGTGGAAAATAGGTTAACATTCAGTTTCAGATTTCTGGCAACATGATAAATCCTAACTCATGCATATCTAACTTCATAAAATAATAACTCGAGCCACAGAGAACATATCAACATGAAATTTATCTCATTTGAAAGGTAAAAGATAGATCTATAACTTTCATGAATAGTGTAAGTTCATACGAGCACATTTTGACATGAAAAACAGACCAAACATTAAATCCAATTTTGCTGCCGGGTCCGAAAAAACTGGAAGTACAACGAATTTTGAAAAAAATCATAACTTTTCCGATATAGATCGGAATTGAGAAATTCCAAGCCCAGATATAGCAAAACTGAAAACAATACAATTCTCATGAAGATCACGAATTTAAATACTCAGTCTAAGATGGCTCAAACTGCAGCACAACAGAACAGTGAAAATTTGACTTCACATAAAATGACAATCATATTCATTTTGGATGTTCGAATTTCAAGCTCGGTTCATAAGAAGCCTCGACAATACAGAATATCATATTTATAGCAGCAAAAAATGAACATAGAGGGGATTTCAAAACATCTAACGATATTTTATAATTATTAAATGACAAATTATTATAATCGGACATATAGGATCACCGAACATAAAATCACGAAATATCACGAATTGACGAGTTTAGCAAAACAGATTTACCGAACACCAAAGGGAAACAGTCGAGCCTCGATTTTGGAGTTTCAGAAACGAAAAATCCTACGGGCGGGGAAGATCGTCCGCTTGACTCGCTCGACGTCTAACGGCGGCTCGCTCGATGAAGGAGATGACCGAAAGTGGCTTGTGCCCGTGAAGGTGTTGTCTCCGGTGATGATGGTGGTCGGCGCTTCTGTCACGAGGAGGTCTACGGCGAGGCTCACGGTGGCTGCGGCTGCGCGTGGAGGAGCGATGGAGGAGCACGGGCGGTGGCGGCTTTTTTTTCGGCGGGCCGGGACGTGTGGCGAGCTCGGAGTTTTTTTCCGGTGAGAACAAGAAAAATGGAAAGGAAAAATAGAGAGAGGAAGAATGAGGAGGGTGACGTGAAGAGGTAGAAGAAGATGAGGGGGGAGGGGTTACATATCTCATTCATTTGGTAAGTTACAAAATTAAAAATCTCATGAGTTAATTCTCATAAATTTGTATTGACTCAACTTTCAAAAAAAAATCAAAAGAATCTCTCATGCATGCACAAGAGAAAAGGAAATGCTCGGCCGTTTTAATCCATGCGGGGCGGTTCGGTTGGAGAGGAAAAATTGGCGGGTTCGGCTCGGCCCGGTTCGACATCTCATTTATTTAAATTTTCGGTTCGACCGAAAATAAAATAAATAATACTATCCGGCTCGACATTAAAATTAATACAATTTAACAATTACGAGCATATAATAAAAATAAAATTATCGAGCCCGAATAATTAATTCGAAAAATAAAATAAATGACAAATAATAATATTCAATTATTCTTGAACAAATGGGGCGCTACAATCTATCCACCTTAAAAGGAATTCCGACCTCGGAATTCGAAAATATAAAACAAATCCAAACCACTAGAAATACAACGAGATACAAAAGGGAATCAAAAAGCGAAGTTCAGATATCTCCTCCTGATATCGGCCTCGATCTCCCAAGTCGCCTTAGACTCGTCGTGCCGGCTCCACAGCACCTTCACAAGACTCACTGCCCGGTTCCTCAGCTGATGGACCTTCCGGTCTAGTACGACAACCGGCACCTCCTCATAGGTAAGGTCTCGCTCGACCTGCAGCTCGCCGAAGTCCACCACGTGGTCGGGATCGTGTACATATCTACGCAGCACCGAGACATGAAACACATCATGCACTCCCGCCAGGCTTGGTGGTAAAGCTAACCGATACGCCAAGTCCCTAACTTGAGCAAGGATCTCAAAAGGTCCGATAGAGCGGGGCCAAAGCTTCCCTTTCTTTCCGAAGCGAATAACACCCTTCATGGGCGAGACCTTCAGAAAGACGTGATCACCCACGGCATACACATGCTCACGCCTATCTCGATCGGCGTAAACCTTCTGCCTCTCCTGGGCAGCCCGGATATGCTTCCGGATCTCATCTACCTGCTCCGAAGTCCGGTGAATGAATTCCGGACCCATGATCTTCCTCTCACCAACTTCATCCCAATAGATAGGGGTGAGAACCTTGCGCCCGTACAAAGCCTCGTATGGCGCCATCTTGATCGAAGAGTGATAACTGTTGTTATAGGCCAGCTCGACCAATGGTAGCGCACTCTCCCAGGTTAGGCTACGGTCCAAGACCACAACCCTCAGAATATCCTCCAAGTACTGGATCGTCCGCTCCGACTGACCATCTGTCTGGGGGTGAAAGGCTGTGCTAAAAGCCAACCTCGTTCCCATGGCTCGGTGCAGAGTCTTCCAGAACTGGCTCGTGAACCTCGAGTCGCGATCGGATACAATCTCAAAGGGCACTCCATGCAATTTGACGATCTCATCTGCGAAGAACTCGGTGTAGTCACTGGCCTTCATCGTCGTCCTGACAGGCAAGAAGTGGGCAGACTTCGTGAGTCGATCCACGATTACCCAGATGGAGTCGTGCCCCTTCCTCGATCTCGGCAAACCAACCACGAAGTCCATGGTGATGCACTCCCATTTTCACACGGGAATATCAAGTGGCTGCAAAAGCCCGTCGGTTTCTGGTGTTTAGCTTTCACTTGCTGACACACCAGGCAACCGTTCACGAACCTCGCTACTTGGCGCTTCATACCTCGCCACCAAAAAGTCTTCCGCATATCCTGGTACATCTTTGAGCTACCCGGATGGACGGTGTATGGAGCACTGAGAGCCTCTTTCAGTATCTCTCCTCGCAGTTCCCAAACCTTCGGAACACAAAGTCTCCCCTCGAAGACTAAAGCACCGTCGGTCGTAACCGCGAAACCACCAATCCATCCTGCTAGTGCCAACTTCTTCATTCGACAAAGGAAACGGTCGTTCGGTTGCTCAGCAATAATTCTCTCGCGGAGAGTCGGCCCCACAACTAGTGCCGCCAAAATACCACTAGTCCTCGGAGAAGACTCTACGATCTCTAATTTCAGCTGCTTGAAGTCCTGGATCAACACCTCCTCTCGGGTAATCATGAAGTTCAGCGCACCGTGGTTCCTCCAACTCAACGCGTCGGCGACCACATTAGCTTTCCCCGAATGATAGCTAATTGTGCAATCATAGTCCTTCACGAGCTCCAACCATTGCCGCTGCCGCATGTTGAGCTCCTTCTGCGTGAAGATGTACTTCAAACTCTTGTGGTCCGTGAAAATCTTGCACTTGCCCCCGTAGAGGTAGTGACGCCATATCTTAAGCGCATGAACCACTGCTGCAAGCTCTAGGTCATGGGTCTGATAGTTCGCCTCGTGAGGCTTCAACTGCCTCGATGCGTACGCCACAACCTTCCCTTGCTGCATCAACACACAACCCAAACCCATCTTCGAGGCGTCACTATAAATAGTGAACCCCAAAGTCGGATCTGGTATGGTCAACACAGGTGCAGACGTGAGCCTCTTCTTCAACTCTTGGAAGCTCGACTCGCACTGGGGACTCCAAACAAATTTGATGTTCTTCTTGGTCAGATTCGTCAGTGGTTGGGCCACCTTCGAGAAGCCCTCGATGAAACGCCGATAATATCCTACTAGTCCCAGAAAGCTGCGGATCTCACTAGCATTCTTCGGCGTCTCCCAATTACTGACTGCCTCAATCTTTCTCGGGTCTACCTCAATCTTTCTCGGGTCTATCCAGCCAGAACTCACACTTAGAGAATTTCGCGTAGAGCTTCTCCCGACGAAGGATCTCCAGCACAATCCTCAAATGCTCCTTATGCTGCTCGATGTCCCGGGAATAGATCAAGATGTCGTCGATAAAGACGATGACAAACTGGTCTAGGTACGGGTGGAAGACACGGTTCATCAAGTCCATGAACACCGCAGGGGCATTGCTCAACCCAAACGGCATCACCACGAACTCGTAATGGCCGTACCTAGTTCGGAAAGTGGTCTTCGAGACATCGGACTCCTTGATCTTCAGCTGATGGTAAGCAGACCGCAGATCGATCTTGGAGAAGACACTGGCTCCCCTCAACAGATCAAAGAGATCCTCGATTCTCGGCAAGGGATACTTGTTCTTGACCGTCAAGTTGTTCAACTCTCGATAGTCGATGCACATCCTCATTGAACCATCCTTCTTCTTCACGAAAAGCACAGGCGCTCCCCAGGGTGAAACACTCGGTCGGATGAAACCAAGGTTAAACAGCTCCTGGATTTGCGTCTGGAGTTCTTGAAACTCCTTCGACGCCATTCCATACGGTGCCTTGAAAACGGGTCTGACTCCAGGTAGCAAGTCGATAGTGAACTCCACCTGACAAGATGGCGGTCCACCTGGCAACTGATCGGGAAAAACGTCGGGGTACTCGCACACGATCGATACATCTTCTGGTGATGCCTTCTTCTCTTCTCCTTCTCCAATCATGCTCACTAAGTAGCCTTGGCAGCTACCCTTCAATATTCCCTTCATCGCCTTGAGGGAAGAAATAACCTTCGGCATGGTTCTCAATTTGGCGCCAAAGAATACGATCAGCTCTTCATTGGGTGGGTGAAGCGTGACTTCCTTCTCCAAACATCGGATGTCGGCGCGGTAACGGGTGAGCCAGTCCATGCCAAGGATGACGTCAAAATCTCACATGTCGATGATGTAAGCATCTGCCTCTAACGTTTGGCCTTCGATCGAAATTTCAAGTTCCTGTACCATTGTATCGGTAGAGATTGTCTTTCCCGAAGCTAAGCAAACCTCGAGAGCATCGACTCTACTAACACTCTGGATTCCCAGTGACTCCAAACATTGACGATAAATAAAGGAATGCGTGGCTCCGGTATCACATAGTGCAAATATAGGTACATTGGATAAAGATAACATGCCGGACATTGTACCTGCATTGTTGGCTGTCTCCTCCTGGGTCAAAGCATAGACCCGAGCTGGTACACGCTGTTGTTGTTGCTGCTGCTGAGGCTGACGCTGATGCTGGGGTGGCCTCCGGGGTTCGGGACAGGTACGGGTGAAGTGGCCTTTCCTCTGACAATTATAGCACGTCATGTCGGCGGCCCGACACATGTTGGCCTCATGAGCTATTCCGCATGCTCTACAAGGCTGCGCTCCTGCTGGAACCTGACGGATGGGCTGAATGTTTTGAACCACGGGCTGCTGCTGGGGATGGCGAGGGCCATGGTTAGGGCGCTTGCCCTTCTTGCAGGTTTGATGATCGTTCTTCCTCTTGCCGGAGCTAGAGGATGGAGAAGCGGTGGCATACGGAACGGGATATGAATAAGGTGTCTGAGCAATGAGAGGAGGCTGATAAGACGACGAGGGATGGGCTGGCGGTGCAGTCTGAGTCGGCTGAGAAGCATGATAATAGGAAGGAACGGAAGCCATCGGAATGAGAAGACTCTCCACTCCCTAAGCTCGACTCACCGTGTCGGCATAAGACATCGGGCCATGACTCCCGACTAACTCATGAACCCTCTGATTCAGCCCATTCAGAAACTTTCGAGCCTTCTTCTCATCGGTGCTCACCGAGTCTCCGACAAAGACGCACATTCGGGTGAAAGTGCGGATATACTCGTCCACACTGGTACTGCCCTACTGGAAATGGTAAAACTCATGCTCCATACGATCCCAAAAGCTCTGGGGAAGAAACTTGCCACGAACCATCGCTTTCATCTGCTCCTAGGTGAGGGCATTGAGCTCGGCCTCTGGCCTCCGGGTCCTGTGGTCGATCCACCAATCAGAAGCATTCGCCTTCATCTGAAAGGCGGCGAGAGCAACGCGCTGTTGGACCGGAAGGGGGAGCACAACGAAGATCTTATCTAACTCCTTCATCCATTCCAGCACAGCTATGGGGGTCTCACTCCCCGAGAAGGTGGACGCGTGCATATTCTGGAACTGGATGATAGAGCCTCGTAAAATCCATGGCAGGCGGGGCCTGCTGACGAGGAGGAGATGGGGTCGGGGGTGGAGGCGGGGTTGGCTGACGATTGCGAGCATTGCGGGCATTGCGGTTGTTACGATTGGCCATAGTTCTACATGAACAGGCCGAAAAGAGTTTAGCACAAAATTAAAATTTAAATAACACAGGAAGTCTAAAGTTTTCCATGAAACACTAGAGTTCAAACTTTAAATCAAAGGTGGATAAATTCCTAGGTCCCATATAAGATCAAATAAAACAATAAACTCATACCTCGAGTTGGCGCGGCGAGACGAAAGCGAGTGGTCGGATAGTCGTTAAACAAACTAACACTAGAGATAGTCTACAGAAACGCATACTAGCTCTGATACCATGCTGTAACGTCCTGTTTTATTTTAAAAGATTTACCGAATTTATTTATACAAAATCAGAATTTATTTTTCACGAAATCCCAATTTAAACTTTAATATTTAACGGGCGCTACTTAAACAACTAAAACAAATAAACCTCTACACAGATACAATTCAACAGCTCAAAACAAAATCCCAAGTTATCCATAAACTTCAAACCAGTCATGCGTAAACAATTACTTCAATAGGATTCAATAGTCTAATCAACAGGTTCGAAATAAAAAAAAAACGGAAACATAGATATTCAAAGTTGGACAAATGGTTTATCGAGATAATAGAAAGCAAAGCGGAAGCAATTACACACAATCCAACGACCACCACTCGATCGTCTCTCGCTCCCGCCACCAACCATGCTCAACCTAACAAGATAGGAAGAGGAAACAAGAGGACAGGAAAGTAAATGGGGGTGAGTACAACCATCATACTCACCTTACCGCACAGTATATTTCGCATAAAGATCCATAACCATAAATAATGTATGCATAGAATCCAGATCTAACTCCCTATTAAGCCCTATCGCAAACCTCCTATGTACATACAACAAACCTCCCGACCAGACATCGGCGAGGATGTAACTGGAAGCACTCCCACCCCGGATGCAACAGGCGTAGGATCTTACCAGGAGATAGTGAAGTTGAATTACCCCTCCGCTCTACACGGATTCGGGTGTTCAGACAATCACCTCCGTTCTACACGGATTCGGGCGCCCACCTTCCGGATACAACGGGCAGGTGACTTCCACTGATTATGCATTCGTCAATGGCACTACCATCAGGATACTTAGTCTAGGGTTCTCACGCATACAAAAACTATCGCGACAAACATTTATACGAAATAACAAGTGCAATAAATGTAGATTCAACACAAATGAACCCACCTGGTAGCGTTCGGAAATTAACACAAACAAGGGTAAGCGGCGAGGTCGACTCGTCAAACACCTACATTTATTAAAATAGTCTTATCAAAGACTATTATATAATTTGTAAGACCAACATAGTTCATATAATCATTTAAACACGCATCAAAGCAAAAGAAAACACATTTTCGAAAATATCACATAAGTTTAGAAAACTTGACCCGAGCAGCGGTTTTAAAATCGACATAACTTTTAGCATATAATTCATATGAACATGAATCAAATTGCATTGGAATGCTATGACATGAAACTACAACTCTTATGAAAACACTGAAAGCAGGTAAGGTCATTTAACTGGTGATAAATCCACAAACATTAAAATTTGAGTCACAGTCCAAAACTGGGAAAAATATACTTGACCATACTTCAGTATTTACCACTTAATTGGAGCTACAGGCATGCTTTTGATGAAATTCAAAAACCACATGATCGGAAACTCAAATGTCTACAACTTTACTGAAGATGACATTTGCAAATAAATACATATTCAACAAGTTTAAACACAAAACATTTGATTCAGTAAAACTGTCAAAAGTTAACAAATGATATGGACAACATCTCAAACTTTATTATTTATCTCGAGCTACAGACCTTTAAATGATATGGTGCAAATCCCAAATTAAACCTTAAACAAAATTCTACATCTTTTATTTAGATCACAGAAACATATAAGACCATTTAGATAGTGAAAAATAGGTTAACATTCAGTTTCAGATTTCTGCCAACATGATAAATCCTAACTCATATATATCTAACTTCATAAAATAATAATTCGAGCCACAAAGAATATATCAACATGAAATTTTATCTCATTTGAAAGGTAAAAGATAGATCTATAACTTCCATGAAGAGTGTAAGTTCATACGAGCACATTTTGACATGAAAAACAGACCAAACATTAAATCCAATTTTGCTGCCGAGTCCGGAAAAATTGGAAGTACAACGAATTTTGAAAAAATCATAACTTTTCCGATATAGATCGGAATTGAGAAATTCCAAAGCCCAGATATAGCAAACTGAAAACACTACAATTCCTATGGATTTCAAATACTCAGTCTAAGATGGCTCAAACCGCAACACAACAGAACAGTGAAAATTTGACTTCACATAAAATGACAATCATATTCATTTTGGATGTTCGAATTTCAAGCTCGGTTCATAAGAAGCCTCGACAATACGGAATATCATATTTACAGCAGCAAACAATGAACATAGAGGGGATTTTAAAACATCTAACGATATTTGATAATTATTAAACGACAAATTATTAGAATCGGACATATAGGATCACCGAACATAAAATCACGAAATATCACGAATTGACGAGTTTAGCAAAACGGATTTACCGAACACCAAAGGGAAATAGTCGAGCCTTAGTTTCGGAGTTTCAGAAATGACAAATCCTATGGGCGGGAAAGATCGTCCGCTTGACTCGCTCGACGTCTAACGGCGGCTCGCTCGACAAAGGAGATGACCGAAAGTGGCTCGTGCCCGTGAAGGTGTTGTCTCCGGTGATGATGGTGGTCGGCGCTGCTGTCACGAGGAGGTCTACGGCGAGGCTCACGGTGGCTGCGGCTGCGCGTGGAGGAGCGATGGAGGAGCACGGGCGGTGGCGGCTTTTTTTTCGGCGGGCCGGGACGTGTGGCGAGCTCGGAGTTTTTTTCCGGTGAGAACAAGAAAAATGAAAAGGAAAAATAGAGAGAGGAAAAATGAGGAGGGTGACGTGAAGAGGTAGAAGAAGATGAGGGGGGAGGGGTTACATATCTCATTCATTTGGTAAGTTACAAAATTAAAAATCTCATGAGTTAATTCTCATAAATTTGTATTAACTCAACTTTCAAAAAAAATTTAAAAGAATCTCTCATGCATGCACAAGAGAAAAACAAAGGCTCGGCCGTTTTAATCCATGCGGGGCGGTTCGGTTGGAGAGGAAAAATGGGCGGGTTCGGCTCGGCCCGGTTCGACGTCTCATTTATTTAAATTTTCGGTTCGACCGAAAATAAAATAAATAATACTATTCGGCTCGACATTAAAATTAATACAATTTAGCAATTACGAGCATATAATAAAAATAAAATTATCGAGCCCGAATAATTAATTCGGAAAATAAAATAAATGACAAATAATAATATTCAATTATTCTCGAACAAATGGGGCGCTACACTATCCATCGATCGGGTAAATGAGAAACCCTCCCACTGCGACGAGGCGCTGTCTGCACTGGTACACTCTCAGTGTGCAGTGTTGCAGTATTATGTGATGTATCTACTTGCGCACTCAGTGGGGAACCATCGATTTCACCCCTTAACTCCTCTAAGACTAGTCTACTCGCGGGCTTATGATTCATAATATAGTCTTCTTACAAGAATCTAGCGTTCGTCGAAACGATCACCTTCTGATCCTCAAGACTATAAAATAATCCACCTTTCGTTCCCTTGGGATAGCCTACGAAAACTCGTGCTTCCGAACGTTTCTCCATTTTGTCAGGTTCCTGCACTAACACGTGTGCAGGAATACCCCAAACTCGAAATAGTGAAAAACTGCGCTTGCACCCTTTCCACATCTCATAAGGGGTAGTGTCAACTAACTTCGATGGAACCATGTTCAGAATATACGATGTTGTTTCCAATGCCAAACCTCAGAACAAATCTGGTAACCTCGAATAACTCATCATAGACCTAACCATCTCCATAAGAGTCCTATTTCTTCGCTCTGCAACCCCATTCTGCTGGGGCGTGCCGGGTGCAGTCAATTGGGATTCAATCACAGCTTCCGATAAGTATGTCCTGAACTCTCCAAAGAGGTATTCGCCACCTCGATCAGAACGAAGTGACTTGATACATTTACCATGAAGCTTCTCCACAACTGCCCGATACTCCTTGAATTTCTCAAAGCATTCAGACTTGCGGTGCAACAAATAAACATACCCAAATCTCGGGTAATCATCTATGAAAGACACATAGTACTCGAATTCTCCTCTAGCCTGGATCGACATAGGACCCACAAATCAGAATGAATCAAACCTAGCACTTCTTGGCTCCTATACCCTTTTGCCGTAAACGGCCTCTTGGCCATCTTACCTTCCAGGCAGGATTCGCAAGTTGGATATGCTCTTCCAATGGACCGAGATGCCCACTGACCACTAACTTTTGAATCCTCCTAAGGTTGATGTGCCCAAGTCTAAGGTGCCACAGATATGCTTGATTCATCTGCGAAGACTCCTTCCTCTTTTTAGATGTAGTTATGACATTATTCAATTCATTATGTTGCACTGTGGGAGAGTTTGGTTTGAGAACATACAAATTGCCAACTAATGAACCACAACATATGAAACTATTTTCAAAATGAATAATAACCATGTCATCAAACGAAACTAAAAAACCATCCATAAAGAGTTTAGAAACTGAAACAAGGTTCTTTCTAAAGCTAAGAACATAAAGACAATTTCTCAAAACCAAACTACTACTATCAAACGATAAAGTAACGCCTCCCACTGCAACAGCCGCCACTTTCGTAGCATTGCCCATGTAGACGGTGATCTCTCCCTCCCTAAGTCGCTTGGTTTCCTAGAACCCCTACAAAGAATTGCAGACATGATCAGTGGCTCCAGTATCTACACACCAGGTTCTGGTAGATACAACCGCTAAACATGTTTCTACGACATTAATGAGAGAGTTACCTTTCTTGAGGAGAGGGCAGTCGACCTTCCAGTGTCCTGACTTGTTGCACTTGTGGCATCTTCCTTTCGGTTTTTTTGCCACACCTTGAGGGGCCGGTCGTGGGTAAACCGGAGCATCATGTGCCTTCGCCTTTCCTGCAGACTTCTTTCTCTTTCTGCCTTTGTGAGGCCTGGAAGGTCCAGCCTGCTCGGCGACTAGCACCTGAGGTGCCTGAGTGAATAAGGCCTCCGCCGACTGTAGCTCTGCAAGTAGTTCTGGAAGAGCCATATGCATCTTGTGCATGTTGTAGTTCAACCGGAACTGATCAAAACTCTTCGGCAGAGATTGGAGCATAATATCAACCTGGGTTTCCCCCATCAATATAACCTCCCATAACCTAAAGCACATTGAGCTGCGCCATAACCCTGAGCGCGTGCTCCCTTACGGGTGTGCCCTCGGTCATGCGCGTACTCATCAGAGCACTCAAAGCCTCTTGCCTAGCAGCCCTAGACTGATGTCCGAACAGATCCCTGAGATTGAGAAGTATATCTGCTGCAATGTCCTTAGACTGATGCTGATGTTGAAGAACATTCGACATAGAAGCCAAAATGTAACACTTCGCCATCTCATCAGCCTTCTTCCACCGTGCATACTCCTCTTTCTCTTGCTCAGGAGCATCAGCCGCCGGCACCGCCGGGCAAGCATCAGTTATAGCAAACTTATAACCCTCAGTAGTCAACACTATGTCTAAGTTCCTCTTTCAATCAATCTAATTAGGACCAGTAAGCTGATTTTCTTTTAGAATGACTGACAACGAATTGAACGACATGATGAATATCCTGAGAATCATGCACATAAATTTTACAGATTAAACACTTTCGAATTTAACTGTTAATATTGATATCCTCAAAACAACATTAACTTAAATCCACCGACATAAATTACACCTTGTGAGAATGCATGCTACGAGGGTCGCCCTACAAACTCGCATTTTGTAAGAGAAAGGCTTTTCTAAGGCCCATTAATTTCCATAAGTCAAAACCAAATTCATGGCGAACGAAATTAATAGTCGGTCTCCATTTGGTCACGCAATAGAATTCAAGGACCCCGAGGGGGGTTAATAAATTTCATGGAATTCTAAGTGAATACCATTTCTCGGTCCTAAGGTCGTTAAATTTGATTATACGTCATCTGAGGGGAAGCCCGTACGCTCTCATAAGATTTCCTCTAAGCGTCTACTTTTAGAAATTTGTCCTGGTAATTTCCTACAATTAATTTTAGCAATGTCACCCGGAGGAGAGCCCATAACCGCAATTAATTGATTTACCGACAAATTAGAAATGGAGGCCTTAGGAATTTTACCATTAACTTTAATTTAAAATTTCTTCTCAAACTTAGTATTATTTTAATAAGGATTTTGAACTATTTATACAATTCCAAACTAATCTATGTTAATGAAATAATTAATTAACATACATATTAATTCATAAAATTCTAAATTAATCTATGTCAATGCAATAATTAATTAACATGTACAATAAATTATGCAATCCTAAATTAATCCATGACAATGCAATAATTAATTACATGCACAATTTATTGACATAATTCTAAATTAATCCTATGAATTACATAATTAATTAACATGCATAATTGCAATACTAAATTAATCCCATGCAAGAACATAATTAATTAACATGCATAAATAATAATTTAATGGCATAATAAATTTAATTAAATAAATAAATAAATCCACTTTTATCGCCATTAAATATTGAGTCTCCTTAAACAAGGAAACTGTGACAGTTCCTTCCCTGTTCAACTGGAACTCCTTTAAGCAGTAGAATCTTGGTTGATCTTGTACTACTTGATCATCAAGGTAAAAACGAACCACCAGCTGCCGCCACCAATCCGCCGCCGCCGGCCACCGGTCGCCGTCTGCCAGTTCGCCGGAAAAAGTCAATATTTTTTTTTTATTCTTCGAGGCTCGTTGATCTCTTGTGATCTCCCGGTCATCAACACACGATCACAACACGAAAAATATAATTTTACAAAATTACATAATTCGATCCTAGATCCAACGAATGGATGTACATGTTTTCTAAACAAATAATTAAATCTATCCGGTCAACCCCCGGGCTAATAATTATTACAAACATTCATCCATAAATTCCTCGACATGTCCGAGGCTTTAAAACCAAATTTAAAACCATACATCACATCCAACAACATTCATCAAACACATAGTCGGCCATAATAGTGGATTAACTATTTATCCTGCAAAACCGAGTTATGCAAATATAATCCAATATATGGCTGCATTTGAACACATCTTGTCAAATAAAGCCGTAAGAATTCGAACTTTGTACAAAACGAATGAACCAAGTGCTCTGATACCACTTGTTGGGATCTGTGAGGATCTCGTTATGTACAAGTCACGAATTCAATAGCAAACGTAAACCTATGCGCAGCGGATCTAAAGGCTTGACATAGAGAACTTACGGCTTAAAATTTATGTAGATCTGGTTGATCACGAATGGTTGACCGAAAATCACGTCTTGGGTTGCACGAACAAGATCAGATCAAAATCGGATCAAACGGATGCAAACAGATCAAAACAAAACATTGCAGCCTGGGAGCTTTCGGCGGCGCGTGAGGGCGCGTGAGGCGTTGGAAGGCTGCAATCTCGACAATGATGGAAAGCTCTCGTCGTGACGGTCGTCTGGGTATGCTGTACGTCTCAATCGGACTTCTGGTTAGGTCTGTAGGTCAAAATATATTTCGTCTCGGTTTACCTACAGATCTTCTACTGTATTACTCAATACACCCTTCTTCAACTTGTACCAGTGGACCAACAAGAAGAAGATAAAGCTCGAATGAGATCTAGAGAGAGAGAGAGGCGTGGGGCGTTATTCACGTGTGATTAGGAATTCTCTTCCCTTCTCATGAGCTTAATGATGTATATATAGAGCTACAGTAGGGACCCTTAGGAGATTAGGAAAAGGGCTCCTTAATTAATTAAACTAACTGTGGGCCAAGTCCACTCCTCTAATTAATTAAATAATATTAATGGGCCACCAACATTATATTATTGCACTCCCTTTTCCTAGCCCAAATTACATTTGAGACTCCAATAATAATTACTCGATTTACCTCCCCACGTTTAAGATATAATGTCCACTAATTCATTCGATTACTGACAATCAAGAATTAATTAATTTATTATTATTTCACCGAAGCTAGCGCTCGTTCATCACATTCTTATTATGCCGGAACTTAATCCACCTGCAGAGTTTAGCATAACAATCTTTCATGAACTCACTCCGGGGACATCATCAAACTAACGCACATGGTGACCGTAAATATCCTAACAGCACATCCTATATATAATAATATTACCCAAAACAGTAGGAATATTAATCCAGCGAACTGAACCTCACCCATGTGAATCAAAGTAATATATATTATATATACCTGCCTGTTTAATATCTTACGGGTTAAGAGAATGCAGTAATTAACCGAGGCCTAGTTCATTTACGATGATCAGTATAAAATGAACTTCTCCTCTCTGAGATCCTGTTCAATACATAAATGTACTAGTGCAACTAATCATTCAAGACAAACTGTACAGTTGACACTACAACCGTTCGGATGGGGTGTTCATGTCCATCTAGATTATGAACAACTATTCTTGTTCGCAAGTGACTGATAGAGTGATCTTCGGTTCGCCCGATGACGACCCACCTTATCTAAGTGCAGAACAATAGAACGTAGAACTTGTTTAATCTAACATGATTCTCATTCATAAAGGGTAAATGTGTAATAACATGCAATGCCAAGCTTTCAGTATATAACACTAACACCGGTTAAGTACTAATAGCTCTACCGGGAGTCAAGATGAGCTATCCACATGTCGACTAAAGTAAGGCACAACATCTCGAGTCGACTGATGACTAAATGGCAACAACTCGAAGACGTCGAGTTGTACTCGTAAGAGCGATCTGCGAGAAGGGTCCAATCTCATGATCTGGCACTAATGAACAGCTCGAGGACATTGAGAGAAGGCCAAGGTCAAGTAGGGGGACGACAACTCCCCTTATCATTCTGAGCACTTCGAGGTCTGTTTGTCCTATTTTTGTTATCTTTTTCTTCGCTGATTTATCGATTTTTTACCCCCATTTTAGGTCTTTTGATAGGATTTTCTGTCCTCCAGTCATTTGTTTCGTGTGTCTGCCGTTATTTCTTTGTTTTTCTATTTTCTGTTGTTTTCTCTATTTTCGGGTATTTTCTTGTTCTTGGAGGTGTGCACGTTCGGATCTTTGACCAGGTGTTTGGAGTTTATCCAGTCGAACTATCCTAGTTTTACATAGTGCACGAGCCTTTTCCAGTTGCCACGCCGCGGCGAGTCTCGCACCGCGAGACTTCATTTCCTTCACGCCGCAACGACGCACGAGGCACCCTTCAGAACCCATTCTCTGCTGCCATGCCGCGAGCCATCACGTGGCACCAGGTGTGCAGAGGACTCAACACTCCAGCTCTACCACGCCGCAACACTTCAGTCTCTCCACGCCGAGGCCACACACGCGACGCACATCACGCCCGCCACATCATCGCGCCACGCCGGATCTTTTAAATTTCGAAATTTATTCGCTATTAATGAGGATCGAGAGGAGGGTTTATTATTCATTCTTAGACTACGTTTTTCTTAGTTTTTCATCAGATACCAAAACTTGTTTCTTTTATCTTTGGCTTAGATCGATATTCTTGGGAGTGACACCCAAACTATTTCATTGTGCATTTGGATTGTGCTTGAGATTCAATACTTGACTTTTATTAATTGTAAGCTTTTATCTTGTTTTGATTATAATGGCAGACACTCAAACATTGTTTGAGAATCATTAGTTGATAATCGAATCTAAAACCATTTGAATTAGAGTGTTTAGGGTTTATTTTCTCATTTTGTGTTTGAATAATCGTACATTATAATCCGGTTAACCTTCCTTGCGATACGACCCGGGTATTGAATCCTTTGGTTTAACTCCAGAAAAAATAACTACAACAAGGTCGACCTTACTCTCTCCGCGGCCCGAGGTCGACTTCCTCTTTCACTATGATAGCTCATATTCGAGATCCATACCTCGAGGTCGACCTTATTCTTATCACAAGTCGAGGTTGATCTCTCACACTAGGGATTCAAGGACAACTTAATGATCTTATCTCTCAACTAATTCTAAGTTGACCTCCTATTGCTCGAGGTCGACTTCGTACACCTCGCAGCTCGAGGCGCGCAATGACGAAGATCACTTCAATACGCATAAGGCATAAGATGGAATCTTAAGCTGACTCAGATCTGACTAAGAAATAATTAGGATATGGATAAACCGGGCAGCTGGGTAGGCTGACCGAGGCATTCTAGGCAGGTATTTTCCTCTATAAAAAGATATGAGGTAACACCAAATCCTAATTTTTACACTCTCTATCCATTTTTCATATGTTGTTGCTCTCTCTACAGACCACTCTCCTCTCTTATTGATACTGACTTAAGCATCGGAGACTCTACGCTGAAAACTACTCTGGCGTTGAGTTCTTGCAGGTGCTCGTGGAGATCTAGAGCACGATTCAGGCAGATCGGAGCTCATCTCAATCGATTTACTCCAGATCTAGGAGAAGACCTATCATCTAGTATGGATATTATATAACTTATAATATTCTATAACGTGTATGTGCACAAGATTGATATTACTTTGTTTCTATGAGCACATGAATACTTGTTTCACAACAATACAAACTTATTAGGAGCGACTGTTCACCAGAGTGGCTTAAATTATAGAACTATGTTATAAGTTGTCCAATCAATGTGGTTATAGCTTTTCAATAAATATATATACTTTTATATTGAAGTCATATTTTACAATTTAATATAACAAAATGTATAATAATTATAATCCATAAAGTTTTACATTAGGTGGTCATTCCCAGATTATATATACACGTTATATTTAAAAGTCATATTTTAAAATTTAATATAATATCAATTTTCAATTTGAGATTACTATTTAATATTAACCAAAATAAACTAATAACAATATTTGTCTTATTGGCAAACTAATTGTATAAACTATAATTACAAGGTTAAATACTTGGGTAAAGTAGGGGCCTGATTAGGAATCACATCGGAGTTCTCATTACCGCTTTCCATGTCTCTCTTCATGTCATCTCGAGCTACGACGCGGAGGTTCAAGCGCTTCATATCGGTCTTCAGATGCAATCTCTATCTCTACTCACATTTAGATTGAGTTATATGCTGCTGCTGTCACCATCCTCTTGACCTCAGGCCAGCAGGGCTCGTGACAGATTCAACACCCGCTCATGCGCATCAAATCTACACTTCAGTAGGTTCGCTACCGGATTTCGCACCTCTTCTGCGAGGGGAACCGACCCGCTGACTACATGGCTAGACTCAGTGCCTCCACTCTCCAAAGACGCATTTTGCACTCGGACGACACCCCTCTTTGCCTCCGCACTTTTGTCCGAATGGATTATGATGACTACCCCTCGTTCAGATTTCGACAAACGATTTGTATTTTTTTGCTTTAGCCCATTTTGTGGTGCATACTACTCGTCTGGGCACCTGTCAGCCTAAGTTTAGACTTTTCATTCTGGTTGTTTTTTTTTTTTTNAGAATTATCATTTATATTTCGATCTAGAATAAACTTTGAGTTTATTCATAAAGTTAAAAAGTGGTTTTGTGGATCAAAGTGCATTTTTTGGTACACAAAAGGAGGCTAAAGCCTAAGAACCATCAGATAGGTATGTTCCGTGGATACGCCACGTCAACAAGGTCGTGTTGTAACCACGGTTGAACTACTGACGGTGGGTCAAATAACTGTTGGTATCCACCAGGACAATGATGAGCCAGAGTCGCCAAGCAGTCAGCCGCAAAGTTCGCTTCTCTATAACAATGAATCACCTTTACATCCCAGTCTCGGTGGAGCAAATCTCTTATGGCACGAACCAAGCTACCATGTACTCCAAGGTTGTCCGTTAGTCCCCCGGCCGCCATTACCACCACACTTTTATTGTCCACTTCCGCAATGGCCTTACGACATCCCAAATCCCAAGCAAGCAATAATCCTTGGAAGAGCCCCCATAACTCTGCTCCTGTAATAGAGCAGTACCCAATGTTCATCACAAAACCCCCAAGCCATCGACCGTCGGCATCGCGAACCAACCCCCCAGCGGACGCCATTCCAGACGAAGTCAAAAAAGAACCATACGTGTTAATTTTGACTGCACCACTAGCAAGAGCCTCCCATCGAATGAAATGTACGTCACGACCCACTCCAAGGCCGCCCAGATGTCTTTCGGCAGAGGTGGCCAATTTGATTCCATGGATAAACGAGCGGACATCCCAGACTTTCTTAACAGCATTAAACTCCTCATCTGAGAAAATCTTTTCATTTCTGCCCCTCTAGATTTTCCACACCGTGACTCTAAAAATAGTTTTCCAGCCTGCAACACCAATATTCAAGCCATTTTGCAAGTTCTGGAGCATCCAATCGCGCAGCGGCAAGGTGAAGAAATCGTGTTGTTGATTGGCGGGAAGCAAGCGCTGCCATACCTGAGTTGCCCGTACACAGTCACGAAGACAATGGATAGTCAATTAGTCATCTCGCCCACATAGTGTACAAGTCGAGGAATCCGTGAGATGCCGCCTCCGCCTCTCGACATTAGTGAGCAATTTTTCTTGCGCTACGAGCCAAAGAAATTGACGTATCCTCTGCGGACCGACCCATTTCAAAATAATACGCCACGAGATGCGATTACTCGTACTCGTCGGGCATACACGAAACAAAGATGAGTAGGCCGATTTTGTCGTAAAACATCCATTTTCCGAGAACCCCCAGTACATAGTGTCGGGCCCGGCCTCACGTGATGGCGGCAAGAAGGCTGCGATACGCATGGAGACGCCGGCCGGAACCAAGTGTCCAAATAATTCCCACCGCCACTGGCCCACGGCATCAACATATCTACTAACCGGCCAGTTTAGTTGATGCTCGGGGACCGGACTCAATGTCTCATTAATAAGGGGACGAGGGCTGTGTGTCCAGTTATCACGCCAAAAACGAACGGTGGTTTCATCCCCTAATGACCATCGCACTCCGTTCCGCACGAGTGGCCAGACCTTGTGCAACGATCAGAGGAGAGTAGAGCCTCTTGGGAACACAAAATCCGCATCCATCAAGGCAGGCACCAGTTTATATTTGGCGACCAAAAGTTGTACCCAGAGAGAATGTGATTTGGTCAAAAGAGCCCATCCTAACTTCATTAGAAGGGCAATATTCATTTCACGCTGGCGCTTGAGACCCAAACCGCCGAGCTCTTTAGGCTGACAAACCACGTCCCATGGCACAAGGTGGACTTTCTTGTTCGTACCATTACCGCCCCACAAGAAGTTGCGGCATCGCTTTTCCAAACCGTCGCACGTCGTAGTTGGCAACCAAGCTGTTTGCATAGTGTAGTAAGGTAAGGAACAAACCACAGATTGCGTAAGGACCAGGCGACGGCCAATGAAAGCGAGCTGGCCTTCCACCCGGCTAGCCGTGCATCTGCCTTTTCGAGAACATGTTCGTATGTGTGATTGGTAACCCTGCTGTGAAGGACCGGTATGCCAAGGTATTTTCCGAGATTAGTCACCACCGAGAACCCCATGGACCTAGCTAGTTCATGTCGATCTGCCGGATGGGTGTTTTTGGAGAAAAAAACATTTGTTTTGGCTCGGCTAACTCGGAGGCCAGATACGGAGCAGATAACGTCATCTGAAAATCTAAATTCACCAGAAAATCCGAGGGCTTCAACTCGAAATGATCGACCAAATCCACTCTTCTTTATAAATCTGTCAACTTTGGTACCGCTAATGCGGGGCTCCAACATAGCAAACACATCCGGGTTGTAGTGATTAGTAATCGTAGAGAAACTTTGGAAAAACACCGCCGAAGCTGCTCCTTGTACATTTCATGAAATAATATTCATCAGGAAACTCGTAAAGAAGAGTGGGACACCCGTCAGAGTGAACTTGGAACCTGAGAGGCTAACGCTGCCTCGTCTAGCATGTGTACATCATTCTTAAGACCCTCTTGTTGGCTTAGTAGTCGCTCGTCAGCTTGGAAGGGCCCGGACCCCTCATGACCGAGTCTTCCCCTGGGTCAAGTAAATCTGACATTACACCAGCCGGGGGTGTCTGTGTAGGGATGTCCACTACTTGGACGGCCTGGTGTTTAGACGGGTCCAAACCAACCGTTAGTGGAACTTTAACTGTCTGTGAAGATGTCGCAGTCTCAAAGGGAGCAGTTGATTTGCCATTATTTTGCTTTAGTTGCTCTTTCTGCCCACACTGACCGTCCTTAGTGACGGTCGGTTCCACTATCGTCCTGGCAATTGACCTTCCCGCAGTG
Organism: Striga asiatica; assembly: GCA_008636005.1. Taxonomy (NCBI): domain Eukaryota; kingdom Viridiplantae; phylum Streptophyta; class Magnoliopsida; order Lamiales; family Orobanchaceae; genus Striga; species Striga asiatica. Next base: position 278,600 of record BKCP01011625.1, on the reverse strand, counting down.
GCCCATTTTGGTTTAGCTTTCCCACCTCGTCCCTTACCTTTCTTGCCATTTTTAGTCAGCACCATCTGCCATTCACCCTCACCCGATTTAGCGGTGTCCCCAGTTTTCCCCGACAAATCACCATCCGTCCTCTTGGCTTGAAAACTCGTTGCTGGTGCCTGAAATACATCTTTTCCTTTGGTCAGTCTGCTAAAAGCGTTGCCAGTCGAGGGACCTCCGTGGTTAGGGTCAGGCCTGATCCCCTCGTCATCCGCCAACGACGCAAATCGCGAACCCGAGGATTCACCACCATACTGTTTCTTATGGACGGTGTTGGGATCCGTCTTCCTGGTCCAAGGTTGTTGCTGGTTCCCCGTTTTAGCCCTCATCCACGGCCCGAATTGTGGCTCACCCTCTTCAGTTCCCGTATCGGACCGGTCAGTCCGAACGCAAGTGGTCGTCGTTGGAGGAGGGACCCCTCCAGCAGCTGTCGAGGTTTCGCCTTTGCTTGTGTCCACCTGTCGATTAGGGCAAGTCGTGATCAGATGACCGCAACGACCGCAAGAGTAGCAAATTTCCGGGAGCATCTCATACTCGGTTTTCTGGGTTTTCCCACGGATGGTGAAGTGAGTTCGAAGTGGGCTCGAGAGGTTTAGTTGAACTGCCAAACGTGCAAATTTCCCTCGAGTCTGAGCAGCAGTCTGGTGGTCAATCTTAAGCACCTTACCCACAATAAGTCCAATAGTGCGAAAGATTTTCGTATGATAGAGGTGTACCGGCAAGCCCGGCAAGCGGATCCATGCTACCGTGGAGGTGATCTGGTTGGTAGATTCGTCAAAGTCGTCCGTCCATTACTGTACATGAAGGTAGTGTTTATTAACCACCCATGGGCCCCCAACAAGAGAAGTGAGGACGTCGTCGTGTGAGCGGAGTTGGAGCATGAAATATCCATTCTCCGCATCAAGGATTGGACAACCTCGCACAAAAGGCCATAGCTCTGAAAGCTTACGGTGCAATGTCTCCATACGCATGTTAAGCCCAACAATTTAACCACAATGACGTTATCTGGCAGATCGACATGAACTAGCTAGGTCCATGGGGTTCTCGGTGGTGAAAACATTATCCAACAATTTGGATTTTGTTTTGACGTTATCTGAAAACATTTGTTTTTAATTTTTGGTTTCATTAAATTGAATTGTACGCGTTGAAAGTTGGAAAGCTACAGTAATTAAAGAAACAAAATATAAACCAAAGCAAATATTTGCCGACCCCCAATCAACTACCCACCCACCCATATATATAAAACACAAAAAACTATCCTTAATAATTGCCTTCCTTATCAGTATCCTGGTCCCAAACCAAAAAATAGAAATAAAATCACTTATTCAATAAATCAGACCAAAATCTCACAGAAAAAACCATTAGAAATGCAGAAAAGTAACGAGGAAAAGCTCAACGCCAATTATATGGTATCCTCAGAAGCGGAAATAAGTCAAGAATTTTACACACGTCTGAAGCTTAGCAAACAAGACGATAATGAAGCATCTTTGGATAATCATGGTGAAGATGAGAGAGAAGAAGAAGAAGAAGAGGAGGAGGAGGAATTTTCTTTCGTCTGCGGAGGAGCGAACACGTCGCCGATTGCGGCTGAGGACATATTCGTTGACGGCCAGATCCGCCCGGTTTATCCACTCTTCAACCGGGATTTATTCTTCTCCGGCGAGAATCTGCTCGACAGCTTGCCCACGAGGCCTCCGGTGAAGAAGATCTTCGTCGAGACGAATGAAGACGGCGGCCAGAAGGCGCCGTCGTCCCCGGACCGGAAGGCGGTGGAGGTGTTGCGGGATGTCTGCCGGAAGAGCAACTCGACCGGTTTTTCCAAGATCTGGCGGTTCAAGGATTTCCTGGGGAGAAGCAACAGCGACGGGAGGGACGCCTTCGTTTTCCTGAACAGCGGCCACGAGGCGGCAGCGGCCAAGGGGGAGGAGAACAAAGCGCCCAAGGGGAAAGCGAAAAAGGGGAAAACGGCGTCGTTGTCAGCACACGAGGTGTACCTGAGGAGTAAGGCCAAGGACGGGGAGCGGCGGCGGTCGTCATATTTGCCCTACCGCCCGGAATTGATGGGGTTTTTCACTAATGTCAATGGCGGATTGACTAAAAATATACATCCCTTCTAATTTCTAAATACTGGAAAAAAAAAAAAANACACAAGAGGTTTTTGCAAATGTACATTTTTTTTATTATAATTTAGAGATATATTTTATTTGTTTGTTTGTTTTTCTATATCTGAGCTTTCGTTTTCTGATAAAACTTTTGGCCATCATATATTTCCTATTTGGTTCATTGGTCTGTGATAGAGTTCCTGACGGAAAAATGGTTTCTCTTCGGTTTCTTGATTTGTACTATCCAACAATGAACAATGTATGAGTGTATTCTAACTTCCATTCATTGGGCTTGATGAGATAGGTTGTCTTGGCCTAAGAAGGAGGGGGTTTAGGTTTTAGAGATGTAAGAACTATTAATGAAGCTTTTATTGTTAAGCAACTCTAGAGGATAATTACTAAGCCCAATCTCCTCGTGAATAGTCTTTTTTTGTTCCTTAACGATAAACTTCAATTAAAATTTAAAACAATAGTAGTTCATACAAGCATAACCAACCGGTTATAAGTGCACTAATCCATCCTAAGATCGACTAGGCTATGTTTGGTACACAAATAAGCTAGCTTATAGTTTATTTGGTTAGCTTATAAGCTCCGTTTGTTACGACGAGCATTTTTAAAAAGCTCGAGCTTATTTGAAAAGCTTTTTTTGGTATCTTTTCAAATAAGTTAGTTGAAATTTTTATTTCAGCTAGCTTGTCAGTTAATTCTACCAAACACTTTTATCATATAAGCTAGTTTTTCAGCTATAAATCATAAGCTATAAGCTATAAGCTAAAAAATTACTGATAAGCTATAAGCTAGCTTATCAGCTAGTTTTACCAAACATAGCCTAACACACACGAATGAAAACAAGTTTTCACTCTCGAGTGGAGCACAACCACAATAATTCACCAAATACATGTTCTAATGACAGACCACAAATTCGCACAAAGGGATAGCATCTAGCAATGATAAAATATCTTCTCCATGGACCGTGTCCTCGCATGCACCTGTGTAAATTCCATCCAGTTTCATCTTAGTTTCTTGCATGCCCACTACACACACCACATCCTCCCAAGCTTCCTCAACACGAGTCTGCAGCAACCATTTGGTCTTCCACCAGTCTGCAGCTTCCTCAATAGGTTGCAGTGGTAATGTGCCTTCCCATAGTCTTAGTGTTATACCATTCCTAGCTGCTCTCCCTTGAATACAAGTCTCCTCTTCATTAGAGCTTTGGGCACTGACAGCTACACAAATCTGCCCTACCCTATAAGAAAAATGCTCACTTGAAGCTTGCAAAGACACCTGACAATCCATCTCCTCATTATGCCCAGCCCAGTCATTTCTAGCTTTATACACCACTTCCATTTCAGAAAACCACTTCTTTTCAAACATCCAAGTGTTCCTAGTCCTCAATAGCCACCATAGGAGGTATGTTGATAAGCTAATCCCTTCTTTTATGGCCTTGAATCCTCAGGAGGTCATAATCTCTGCCCACCAATCCTTGAAGGAGCACTCACCAGCTTCTATCTTTGTCCAATTAATACCTAGAAGCTTCCAACAAAGTCTGGCTCTACTGCATTTGAACAACATGTGCTCCAGGTCCTCTGCATCCTCTCCACACCTCTTGCACACCATATCCACCTCCATTCCTTTCTTTCTGAGTTGGCAGCTTGTACTAATGAACCCATGCCAGCATCTCCACATAAAATTCCTAATTTTGTGTTGAATAGGTAACTTCCAGCACCTAGCCCACATCCTCTTGTCCATAACCCTCTGTCCACTAGCTTCAGCCTTTCCACTGCTCTCCATTTGATTTTTCAGCAAAAGAGCATAACATGATTTCACTGTGAACATCCCTGATTTATGAGCATGCCATTGCAGAATGTTTATGTGCTCATTATTATCCACTGGTGTCTGTAAGATGAGGCCTGAAATGAAAGGGTTAAATGTTTGATTTATAAGCTCCACATCCCAACCCCTCCCACTCTCATTCAATAAATCACTCACCCACAATAATCTACTCTTATCTCCCTCAAAACAACACTCTAGTTTTTCCCCTCTCAGCCCCCTCACCCATGGAGAATCCCACACACTAACATTCCTACCATCTTCTATCTTGAAAACCATCCCTCTCTTCAAATCACCTCTGGCTTTCAACCAACTACCCAAACACCAAGAATCAGAGCTTTTCCTAGAAATCTTAAAGAAATTCTGACTATGAAAATACTTACCCCTCAGTACCTAGCTCATCAACAGATTAGGGTTCTTAAGCATTCTCCATAAATGTTTAACTAGAAAAGCCTGATTTAAGAGCCTGAGATCTCTAAAACCCATACCCCCACTCCCTTAGGTTTAACCAAAACAGTCCACTCTGCCTAGTGAATTTTCTTACCCCCATCCTCTCTTTTTCCCCACTAAAATGAAGCAATTTCTCTATTAATATCATCCCAAGTAGCCACTGGAATCTTAAAACAGGACATGGCATAGGTGGGGAGTGCCCCCAAAATAGTTTTGATTAAAACCTCCTTGCCAGCCTCACTCAATAAATTATTTTTCCAAGAAGCCACTCTTTTTTTACTCTCTCTAACACAAATTGAAAAGTCTCTCTTTTGGATCTCCCAATTCCAAGTGGAAGACCCAAATACTTAGAGTAATTCACACTATTAATCCCATTCAGAGCCACACAAATGTCATTTTTCAAGTTCCCATGAGTGTTTTTAGAGAAGAATATAGAAGATTTACTCAGATTCACCAACTGACCAGAGGAAGAGCCATATTCTGCCAAAAGACTAAGAATAAGGTTAGCATGGTTGACATCAGCCTTGCCCAACAGAAGTGCATCATCAGCAAATAATAGGTGGGAAAGGACAAGTGAATTTTTGCTGAGCTTGATCCCTTGGTAAGTAGAGTTGATGCAGGCTTTTTTTATCAGGTTAGAGAAGGCTTCAGAGAGAATAATAAAAAGACAAGGGGAGATAGGGTCCCCTTGTCTAATGCCCCTAGAAGGTTGAACAAACCCAAACACTTGCCCCTCAATATTGAAAGAAAAAGAAGCTGAACTCACACACTCCTTAACTCACTGGATAAAAATCTCAGAAAAACCCAATCTCCTACAAATTCTAAACAGAAAGTCCCATTCCACCTTATCATAAGCTTTGGCCATGTCAAGCTTGACAACCATAAACCTATTCCTACCTTTTCTCTTGCTATTAAGAAAGTGGACACACTCATTAGCCAAGATCACATTATCCAGGATCTTCCTTTCAGTGATGAAAGCAGATTGAGCAGGAGAAATACACTGAGGCAACACACTTTTTAACCTATTAGCAAGGAATTTAGAAATCACCTTATACACAACTAAACATAAACTAATAGGTCTAAAGTCTGAAACTCTACTAGAACTCTGAATTTTAGGGATCAAGGAAATAATAGAATGATTAATGCCCTTGGGCATCCTACCAGATTCAAAGAAATTACAGATGGCAGAACAGAAATGGTGCTTTAGAATATCCCAAGAAAACTGAAAAAAATAGGCAATCATACCATCTATTCCCGGAGCTTTGTCTCTTTCCATACTCATAACAACCTTTTAAATCTCAGTCTCATCCCTTCACTAATCAGCAGCTCATTCATTTGATTTGAAATCACTCTTTGAATGCCTTTTAAGCTGCACAGGTCAATATCAGGATTAGTGGATTGGAAAAGATTGGTAAAATACCTAGCCAACTCTTTAGCTTGATCCTGGATATCCTGACACATATCCCCACTCTCCTTAACCAAATTCCCCAAGCTATTTCTGGATCTCCTACCGTTAACACTGGCCTGAAAATATCTAGTATTGCCATCACCATTTTTCAACCAGGCCACTCTCACTTTCTGACTCCAGTAAATCTCTTCATTTTTATAAGCTTGAGTCTGAATATTTTTCCATCTATGCCACTCATTCCAGTCCCTATCCCCCCCTTGCTGACCTAACAATTCTAACTCCCTATTGCTCTCTTCAATGACTTTCCTAGAATTGAGCTTCTTAGTGGCTTCCCATCTAATAATAGCAAGTCTGACATTCCTGATTCTCTCTTCAATGCTAAATAGTGGTGGTCCATGGACAGGGATGTTTCATGCTTCTTCCACTACTTCCTTATACCCTTCCAATTTAGTCCATCTCACATCAAAAGAGAATCTGGGCTTACAGGGGAATGCAGAACAATCACTATACAAAACCAGCAAACTGTGATCATAAGCTGAAAGTTTAATGTGCTTAATCAGGGAATTAGAGAACTGAATCAGCCAATCAGGAGAAAAGAAAAACCTATCCAATTTAGCTTCCACAAAGTTGGTACCCTTTCTATTGTTAGCCCAAGTAAATTCATGCCCGCTAGTCCTAGTCTCCCCCATCCCCATATTCTGAACAAAAGCCCTAAAACCAACCATGCTACCCTCCTCTCTAGGCCTCCCACCCCTCTTGTCCTGGTTAGAAAGGATATCATTAAAATCCCCACAAATAAACCACAGTTTACCCCAATTAAGACTAAGGTTGAAAATGGTTTACCACTGCAGGTTTCTAGTAATAGGATCATTACAAGCATACACAAACACAGCCCATTGAGGTTCATCACACCCAACCACCAAAAAGTTCACTTCAAAACAGAAACCAAAATAATTAATGTACATGATAGTCACATTACTAGACCAAAGGAGAAGAAGACCCCCTTTAGTTCCATCAGGTTTACTATAAGTCCAGTTATCACAAGCTTTTAGATTTTTACAAACATTTTCCACAAATTTTTCTTTTTTCTTAACCTCAGACAAGAAAAATAAACCAGGAAGGTGGTTTTTCAAAACCTCTTTGCATTGGGAAATTGTAGAGAGTCCTCCCAGACCTCTACAATTCCACACAGAAACTCTCATTGGAAACTTTGGGACCAGTTATGGCTGGTTTCCTCCACCTTTGATTCAGAAACAAACAAAAGAAGGCATTTTAGCTTTTTTACTATCAGTATTACTAAGAACCTCATTGTCACCCAAAGCTCTCTTATAACCCCTTTGAGCACCCTCAACACTACCCTCTCCAATACTGTTAGTGTCCACACTCAATACGTTCTTGGATAACTTCAAGGCTATTGGGTTTTTTCCTAACAGTTATATTTTTCCTCCTCTGAATTAGCCTCTCAGTCTGTGGAGCAGTTTGAATGTTAACCTCAATAATGTTGTCCTGTCCTAAGGGAGATTCAGGAATATCCCCTACCACAGACACAACATGAGGTTGATCACCACTATTGCCCACAGGATCAATAGTCTCCTTACTACTCTGTCCCTTATCCCCTCCCCAAGGGTTCCACCTCTCTATCCCCCTGATTACCACTACTCATGGCACTAATACTTCCTTCCCTAGAAAATTGTTTACCCTGTTCACTACCTTCCTTAGCCTTAGGCAACTCTTCACTCTGTAAGCTACTCTTCTGACTAGACCTAGACCCTTTATAATCATGGAAGCTAAAAGAATAGGTTCTTAACCAGTCTATTGCCCTGATTTTAGCACATTATTCCTCACATCTTCTTTCTTAGTCTTACAGTTACGATCACTGTGACCAATTAAACCACAGTAGAAGCAACAACTTTGTAAGTTCTCTTACCTGAAATCCACTCATTTTCTTTCCTCACCCAGAGTAATGAAGGTACCTCTGACAATTGGTTCTTTCAATTTCAGCTCGACAAGAACTCTAACATCATTGCCACCATTAGAAGCCCCACCAGGGATGTAGACATCCATCACTTTGCCCAGCAATTTTCTAATTTCAGACCCGTTTTCTCACTTTTCCAGTGAAGTGGTAATTTTTAAATGTGGACCCACAGCCTGACTTTTTCATCCTCATCAGAAAACTCCACTGCCGTCGGGGCCCAGCTCTTCAGAAGGATGTACTGTCCATCAAACGTCCATGTTTTTCCATTGAGGACTTTATCCTTATCCGCTTCATTCTGGAACACAAACTGAAATTTGTTGTACCCAATATTTTTGACAGTGAAGGGTTGGCTAGTGTTCCAAATGCTGAACAATGTAGTTTTAAGCCCTCCAAAGTTAACTTTGTTTTGTTCCCCGTACACCTTGCCAATCAAACTATTTTTACACTCTTGAATACCAACAGCAACATCCTCGGCCAATAACAAGATCCCCAGTTCCTCTTTGTCCGAAAGCTGAAAACCCTGCATTTTATCCACCAGATCCGTCTCCATACCGCCTAAATACTACAACTACCCCCTAGAAAAGACGAATTGACCACGCCACCCCAGAAATTCTTAGGACCCTAAAGCACCAAGAACCTAGGTTTTAGAAGAGGTGAAAAATTTTAAGAAAAGCGCTTGGAAATTCAGAAGAGATCAAATCCACCGAAATGTAAGACATCCAGAAGGAAAGGAACACTAACATAAGAGAAGGGGGAATTAAAATAAGAAGGGACAGAACAAACTACAGATCCTAACCAAGGAACTATAACGACTTCAAACGGGAGAGAAACCCTAATTTACGGGGACTCTATAACATGAATAGAGTCATAAGGGTAGATACTTTGCCAATAAAAAGCTGTTTGAGGTGAAATCTAGAAATGGACTCTTGGTTATGGAAAAGTTGGCTAGAAATTATGGACTCTTTGGGATTAGGGATCAGGTTTAGAATTGGGGATGGTAGATCCGTGTGCATTTGGGATTCCGCTTGGATCCCAAATGTTAAGTCCTTTAAACCACTCTGCCATTTTTATAGAGACAGAGAGATTAAAAAAGGTGAGTGGCCTTTCCTACAGGGAGGGTTTGGGATGGGATAAAAACCTTATTTTGTAAAACTTTGATCCTAAAACAGCTTTAGAAATAGTGAAAATTTCCATCTCCTCTCAGGAGGTGAGGGACTTATTAGTTTGGCATTGGGGTAGTTTAGGGAGCCTTTTTGTGATGTCAATGTTTGAGGTCATCAAATATGAGAATAACAAGTTTAAGAGTGAGATGAAGGCTTGCAGTTATCAGAGCCAAATTCAACAAACGTGGAAGCTAACCTAGAAACTTCCTATTAATCAAAGAATCAAAAATTTTCTTTGGAAGAGCTGGTATGGGTTTACGAGTACTAAGTGTCAACTTCTCAACAAAGGAATAAGAGGGGAGGTGATTTGTGACATCCGTGGGTAGGGGGAAGAGGATATAAATCACACATTCCTCAGAAAACAAGAGATTGTTGGAAGTTGCTTGATTTTTTTATTTTTCTTTTTTATTTTTTTTTCAAACGATAAATGATCTCATACCAACGAAATAAAAGAGTACAAACCGAAGAGTTCACTAGCTCTTACAGTCCAACATACACCAAGAGGACATACACAAAAAAGGGACTAAAGGCAAATACACAGATTTGAGCCCTTCAGTACAACCAAACAAAACCATAACAACTTAAACACAAACATAAATGGGGCCACTGAACATAAGAACCTAGTCTCAACACACCCAAAAACTAAACTAAGCATCAATCAAACAGAAGTCAGACCAGTCACAAATGGCATAACGAACAATTATATTCTCCGGCATCCAAACCTTTTCAGAAACCCAGAGGTTGCGAGATTTCCAAAGCTACCACAAAATATACGTTGAAAGTTGTATTCGGGCTTCAGAAGTTGGAGAGTTATCCAATTCAGCTATACCCCACCACCATCTTCTGAAATTGGATATAGTAACAACTACAGGGTCCCATGACAATGGTGCCATCTTCCATACCTTTTTTGCTCTGGTGCAGGAAAACATTAAGTGCTCCAAGGTTTCCACATGATCACCACAACAATGACAAATATGATCAATTTGTAGCCCTCTGTTTCTCAGGTTTGCACTCACTTGCAGGTTGTCTGTGAAGCATCTCCATATAAAATGCTTGAGCTTTCCCTTCACCTTCAAGTTCCAGCACCTCATTCTTGATTTTCTGTCACTTTCAATAGATGAGCTACGTCCAGGCTAGTCTAGACTAAGGACTTTTTTCATGATTGCAACTGAGTATGCTGAGGCTACTGAGAATTTTCTTTTTGCATTTGCTGTCCACACCCATCTTTCCTTTTATGTTGGGTTCAAATTTCTCATTTTTAGGATATCTTGACAAGATTCAGTAGTGAATATAGATCGAATAAGATCTCTGTTCCATGACCTCCCATCAGCAGCCAGTAGATCCTTCACCCAAATCAATTGGAAGTCAGTCACCTCAACTTTTAATGTAGGTTTCCCTGAGTTTAACCCAACCACCCAAGGATGAGATAGAATCTTTGTACTTAGGCCATCTTTCACCTCCATTCTGAGTCCCTGCTTGTATATAGAAAGAACTCTAACCATCGAATTCCAGAGCCAAGAAGCAGAGTTGCTATTTTTTGCATCCAACACCTTAAGCACTCTAGTCATCAGTGAGTTTGGCTTTGTCAATAATCTCCAAATTTTCTTCAGGAGTAAGGAATCATTAAAGATCCTTATATTCTTAAAGCACAGGTCCCTAGAACTCTTAGGCACAGTGACCTTATTCAATGCAACCCAACCGATACCTCTCTTTTGATCAGCACCACCAAACAACCAAAATGTTGCACTTAACTGAGCTATCTCCTTGCATATACTGACAGGTAAACAAAAGCAAAACATAACCAATATGAATTATAATAGCTTTTAACAATACCTCCTTCCCAACTGTTGACAAGAACTTATTTTTCCAGCTAATAAGTCTCTGTTTCACAGCAGATAGCAAAATTTGAAAGACTTCCTTCTTGGATCTCCCCAGACCCATAGGGAGACCCAAGTATCTAGTGGAATGACACACTTCAATCCCTTGCAGAGTCTGAGACACAACAAGTTTAAGAGTCTCAACATAATTTTTACTGAAAAACACACATGATTTGGATAGATTAACCCTTTGTCATGTGAAGCTTTGATATACTGCAAGTATTCTCAACAAACTATTAGCATTGGGCACATTTGCAACACAAAAAAGGTAAAACATCATCTATAAATAAAAGGTGTGACAAAGTGGTGCCACCCCTAGTGATTTTCAACCCCTGCATCTCCTCTTTACTGACTGCATTTCTGATCAATCTGGAAAACACCTCAGACCTCAATATAAATAGATACGGGGATAATGGATCCCTTTATCTGATACCTCTTGAAGGAGTCACAAATCCAGTCACCTTACCATTCACATTAAATGAGTTAGCAGCAGATGTCATACATGCAAATATCCACTGCACAAAAGACCTATGAAAATCCATATGCAATATTATTTTCACCACACAATTCCACTCCACAAGGTCATAAGCCTTCATCATATCTAATTTGACAGCCATAAAGCATTTATTCTCTGATCTGTGTCTATTTAGAAAGTGGATCACCTCATGTGCAATCACCACATTATCACGGAGCTGTCTTTCGGGTATGAATGCAGATTGAGTTTCATGAACACAAAGTTTCAAACAATTTCTCAACCTAGAAGCTAATATCTTGGCAATAATTTTATATGTGAGACATCACATACTAATTGGCCGAAAATGATTAAGAGAGGATGGATTATCACATTTAGGGATTAATTTTACAACAGTGTGGTTCCAACTTGTCAACATTCTACTTGTGTCAAAGAATCTCACACAAAACATCTTTTAAGAATGGCCAAAAGTTTTGGTAAAATAGAAGGGTCATACCATCATTCGCTGGCGCCTTATTTGGATTCTTAGAGAACAGTGCTGCTTTCAATTCAGCTTCATCCACTGGAGCTATCAAATTAGAATTCATCTCTTTTGTGATGGAGTGAGGGATAAGATTAAAGATTTCAGCCTCCCCCCATGAACCTTTTGGTTCAAATAGATTATTATAGAAATTGATGATAGAGAATTCAATATGATCCTGAGTATCAACCACTCTGTTTTGTGCATCTATCAACCTTGTGATTGCAATCTTTTTCCTCCTATACATGGTGATAGCATGGAAAAACAGGTGTTCTTATCACATCCTTCAGTCATTGCAGCCTAGCTTTTTGACTCCAGAATTCTTCTTCAGCAAGGCGTGATTGGTCAAGCTCCTTCTTAATCTTCTCCCATTCTTCCCAATTCCTTTGGCCTCCCAAAGCTCTCATATCTTCCAATATCCGAGTGAGCTCCTCAATTTTCTTGACATTATCAGATTTTATGAGTTCATTCCACCTCAGTAGGGCTATTATAGTTCTTTTAATTTTTTCTCTCACTTGCACCATAGACATCCCGCCACCTCTTCACTCCAAGCTTTTTCTACTTCTGCAACACAACCTTCAGTCTTCAACCACCTATTGTCAAACATAAATCTCTTAAGAATCTTGACTTTATGGAAACCAGTGTCTAGAATCAGCATTGAGTGGTCAGGTGAACTTCATTGAGTAGTAACTTTGGCCCCCGGATAAGCAGATAGCCAAGAATAAGACCCAAAAACCCTGTCCAACTTCTCCACAAATCCCTCATTGAGCTTGTTATTACCCCAAGTATAGGGATATCCTTCCATAATAACCTCCACCTCCATCATTCTCATATTTTGCAATGAAGTTGTTAAACCCTTCACAGCTTCTAGCAGATCTATATCTACCCCCTCTCTTATCATAGCTGCCATAAAGATCATTCCGATCCCCCCTATACACCAGTTATCCCCACCATAAGGCTCTCCCTTGCACCAATTCCCTCCACTGCAACTCCCTTATGTTTCTATCAGTGCTACCCTACACAAGAATTAGCCATTCTGAGGTTAGTATTAGCCTGATACTTAAATTGAACTTGTAGACTGAATCTCAGCTGCACCACTTGAAGAACCTCCACATCCCTACTCCTGAGCACAAGAAAACCCCCACTAAGCCCTAGGGGCTCTACCACTATCTTTCTCTCAGCAAATCCCAATTTCTTGCAAACTGTATCAACAAAACATTTCGATTTTCTAGTTTTAGATTAAAAGACAAAACTTGGGAGGTGGGCCTTAATGGCATCCTTGAGTTGGAAAACTGTAGAGGACCCTCCCATACCTCTACAGTTCCACAAGATTTTCGTCATTTATCAGGGTGGGGGCATTCGAGGCTGGCTACCCCCACCTGTTCAAATTGTCAGTTTGTAGTTTGGTACATTGTCTCTTAACATGATCACTAGCCCTGGTCTCCTCTGCTTTATCTGTCATGTGCCTCTGTCTTTTGCCCCTACCTTGAGTTTGTTTTTCCTCCTTTGTACTTGAGGTTCTCTTAAGTCTTCCCACAACCTGGCATTTTGTCTTCCATAAGGTTGTGCTCTGTTTGACAATTTGACCCCTTGAATTCTTCAAAGTTGTCTTGTTTATAAGCACAACCTGTCCCTCTTCTTCAATTTCCATTGCTTGCTCCTTGCCATGTTTTTTGGTACTCCCCCTGTCCTCCATAACAATAGGGTCCTTGCACAGACGAACATTTTTACTTGCAATCTGAGTATCAGTCTTCTTCACACTAGAGGTTGCCCCCACGATTGGGATTAAGGCTGCATTAAAGGCACTCCCTTCACCCATCATTTCTGCAACATTTTCCTTTCCTGATGATCAAAGTTACCCTTGATTTGGAAAATTACTCTGCCCATTAGAGTTGTGGAATGGATTAGAATTGAAAGGAGAGCTAGTAATTCTCCCTAAATTGGCCCTCCACTAATTTCCCTTCCTCGATATGACATAACCGTCTTTTACAGACCCTTTCCAAATGTCCCACCAAACCACAATAGAAGCAAAAAACTTACCAGCTTCTCATACTAGAATGATACACTCATTTGTTGATTTCCCATTTTGATGTGAGTACACCTCGGTAGAGGCTCTGAGATATCATGAGATACCAGAAGTCTAAGAAAGCTGCCTTGGGTCCCCTTTTCTTTAACTACAACCACATTCTTCATTCTCCTTAATAGTTTCCCTATCTTAGGCCAACTTCTGAGCTTAGCCAATATAAAGTGAGTTTATGCATTTGCACTAGAGGGTAATTTATTTAAAGCCATCATCTTTCTCTGAAAGACCTTCCCTCCACTCCTGCAGGACAAGGTACTGATTTTCGAACACACAGTTTACACCAGCCATTACTTTCTCCGTATCCTCCTGGCAACCAAATATGAATTGGAAGAAATTTGGCCCCAATTCTTTAACTTTGATCGGTTGTACAGTTTGCCAGACAATGCCCATGGTTCTTTTGACATCGAACTTACTTGCCTTCCTGTTCCAAATTTTTCCCAGAAGGCTTCTTTTGCATTCTTCTTCGCTCAATCGAACGTCCTCATTCTCTAATTCAAATATACGGTTTTCTTTCGCAGATAGATGGAGGTTATGAAGATAATCCCCTAAACCATTTGCCATGCCCAACCCTAGATAAGAAATCCCAACTCGTCCTCGCACCCCAAAAGAGAATCAAACTTCACTGCACGCCCTCTTAAGACTGATAACCTATTGATAACTAAAACAAAGCACAATTTGGCTCTTCATCAAGAGAAATCTGATAACCTATTGCTTGGGGTTAGCTGGGACAATATTGAGAAAAATGGGATTTAGTTTAACACTTGGTGGGTTGAGATCTGCAACATTAGAGGGGCAGAAGCCATCATAGATAGAATAAGTCTCTCAACTTATCTTCTATGGTAGCTTTTCCTAAGACTAGGAATCGGTGGGTGTTTGAAAAAAAAGGTGGTGGAATGTGGAGAGGGTCGTAACCAGTGCTAGAGAAGATTGGTCAGTATTCAGTGTTTGTGTTGATGATCTAACAAAAGAGAAAAAGGGAGAGTGGAGAGCTGAAAAGATCAGTAAGGGCGGTGGCCTCAAGGGATGATGATCATAACAGTTAGCCTTTAGTTATTAGAGGAGGATATGCAGGGATTTGGGAGAAGAGTGTGCAGGGAGTTGAAGACTAAGCACGTGTGGGTTGCATCTAGGGACTTCTCAAGGCGTTTAGTAGAGACCAACAACATAGCAGTCATGTGTGTCTTGAAGAAGGCAGCATATCATCTATTGAAGAACATCGCTTGCATCCTTCAGTGCAAGAAGACTGTTGATACTCTGAACAGGTGGAAGAAACAAGTGGATTCTGATGGTGATGAAGCTTTAGTTTTTCTTTCTCTTTGTTCTTAATTTAGTTATCGTTCATTTTTCTTTGTTGATTTGGTTTGCAAAGTTAATTTGGACATGGCCATGAGGCTCTTGAAGGGAACAATAGTTGATTCCCTATAGTAGGAAGTTGATCATTTTGTGCTGGAACAATTGAATATGTACCCAGTTGGGTACCGGTGTTTTCTTTTGAGTTATTATAAATTTTATCGTTTGTCGTTGGGAAAGGAAAAAAAAAAACATTTATAGACATAATAAAATGTAGAATGAATTTTTTTTTTTTGGTTACATCTTAAAATGGTTTCCTAAATATAACATAGTAGAGGATAAACTATGTTAATAATCACTGTTATTATGATAAATAATAAACATCAGATAATAGAGATCCATGACTAAAAACAACAACATATAAGTGACTCTGACTACAACATATCATTGTTTTCATAAAACGTATAAAATTAAATACATTATACTTAATAAAAATACATTAGGTTCTTCTCTTTGTTAACCGGTCTATTCTAACTTGTTTTGTCTATTCTAACTTGTTTTGTGTATTTAAAAAAAAAAAAAAAATTATGATATTACGGAAAAAAGTATTTGTCACATTAGTAACATTCCTTAAAACTTTTTCCTAAAAAATGTCTATATAGTAGCATATTTTTCATCATCACTGAAAAAATAAAGACATTATTAGTATGGGTTGGGTTCAAGAGAATGATTCTTAGTGAAAGAAATAAGGATACATCGTAGCCATTCGATTGGATGATCCAATGGCTAAACAAAAAACCCAAAATATACCTTCATTAATAGGCAATGTATAATTTAACACATCCCAACAGTGGGACCCACAACACACACTAACTCACATGTGACACGTGGCCACAAATCTCTCTGTCTCTCATGATCTCTCTCTATCTCACACACAATTCCCACACACACTGACACACACATTAAACACAGATACACGCATAGATACACATACATACACGCAGATCCCTTCACTGTGGCTCTCCATCGCCGGCAGTCGCCCACCATCTCCAGCCGTCGCCCGCTACAGCTCTCACGGCAGCATCTCCACCATGGCCCCTACTCTCGTCGGCTTGCCGTGACTGCCATGCCATCCCGTCGCCTAGGCGTCGCCGCTGCACGTCACCAGCTACAGCGGCCGCCGGACATGGTGGAGATCCGAATTGCCGGCTTTCTGATTTTTATCAGAAAATATACATTGAAGATATGACAAAGTCTCCAAACCCACGAACTTGTTCAAAATTGACGCACAAAAAATGGGGAAAAGTAGTTAAAAACATGAAACTGGCAGTCTCCAACAATAGATATGATATTCTAGAAGAAAATGACCTCCACAAGTTCTTACAGTATCATCAGCACAACAAGATGTAAATGTCTATTGGCACCAAATAAATCTTATCATCAGAGCTACTGATCATCTTTTCTAATAACAACTCAACATTGCATCCACTCAATCATCATCATGGCCCATTTTTTAAGTATACAATAATACAAAGTACATTAATAATCTTAAGTTAAAAATAATATCCATTGAGTTTAATCTACATCCGGGGCAAAACCCTCAAACACCCAAAGCAATGATTAATTGTTCATTTTCATCTACTATACTCATACCTCTGTTCAACTCAATTTTCAAAGAACAAATCTTCAAATACCATTACACTAAGCTCATCCAGATTTCAATCAACAATCACTCGTAAAATCCAACACTAGCATAACTAACGATACTCACAGAGCAAATGGTGCCGAAAGGGGGTCAGCCAGACCACGCCTACCACACAAACAAGAAAATAATAAATATACACCACCAAATGACCAAATATGGATAAATATACATATATTTGTTTTCCTTTTTTCATTGTAGTCAACAAGAATCATGATCACCCAAAATCTTGTTGCTAGACGGTTTTCCAATCTGCAAGCACAGAACCGGAGGGAATGTGGGAGTGAAAAGCTGGCCGAAAGTCTGCCAGCAAAAGGGGTCGTTAATCATGTGGTAACCCTCTTGTTGTGGAGTTAGTTTAATGTTCGTGAGGGTGACATCCGTACAGGGGACATTATCACTGCACGCAAAGTGAAGGGGTTTTACAGTGTAAGTTCCGCGTATGTTCTCATAGTTGATTCCTGATAGTGAGACGGCCGATGTTTGATTTTTGCATTTGGACTTGTCGCAATAGTATTGATCGATCACAATCGGGAGTTGGACTTCCGAAACTTGGATGTTGGAAAATAGCACTCCTCGTACGGATCCCGACCCACCCTGTATATGGCCATTTTTATGTCAAACAACCAAAATTAGAAAAATAAAGGCAAAAATGCATTTTTAGTCCTATTGGTTTAACGCCATAGCAATTTCAGTCCCAATGTTCCAACTTTTCGCTTTTCGGTCATGTCATTTAATATTTTGCTGCAATTTTAATCATTTGAGTAGTGAAATTGCAACAAAAATTTAATTACAAGACTTAAATTGCTAATAAAAAATTCATCCCAAAGATATAAATTTGGGAACATGTTGCAATTTCAGCCCTCAAAAGACTGAAATTGTAGCAAAATATTAAATTAGAGGACCAAAAGGCACAATGTTAGAATCTTGGGATTAAAATTGCTATGACGTTAAACCAGGAGGACTAAAAATGCAATTTAGCCAAAAATAAATTCATGGGTATTTTGGGAATTTTATTGTTGTTTTATTACCTGCCATGTCTTTATTCTCACACCATTCATGGTGTTGTGCATTATGACATCTCGGACGGTTATGTTTGACACGCAAGCCTTTGTGTCATCTTTTCCGAGTCCTCCAATGCTAATGCCGTGTCCAGGGCCACAATTAATGTTGTGTATGTACACGTTTGTGCATCCCGTTTGTATCGATACACAATCGTCCCCTGCAAATAGATGCACACAAAAACTTTATATCGAAACATAAATAAAGGGAAACACAGTGTCAAGGGAAGAAACTTTTATCGATGGGATAATTACAAACTCCCACATTAGGTTCCAATTCACTAGACAAATATTTATATTGATGGGATAATTTGAAATACAGAATAAACCCACGGGCTATATCAATTTGAGTAGACCTAAGGGCAATCTTAAAGAAAGACAATTAACATCTCTGCTGCAATTGAATCCCGAGCATATCTAATTTCTTTCGGTGAGATTTTTTAACACAAATGTTTTTGTTTTCTGGTTTTTGCTTTTGTGGGGCTGCAAACATCTACTCGGATTTCCGTTTTTACTATAAAGACAATGACAAATGTATGTGAACTGGGGCCAAAACCTTTTATGGAGAACATGTGTGTTCATGTGTATGCATGAGTGGTCAAGGATGTGGCTGTTATACGTTGCGCCTAATAGGATAAGATATGTAACACAATGGATCACAAATTTGTCCTAACTAACCTCCATGCATCAAGATAATGATAATGATAATAAAAATAATAATAATAATAATAGTAAATACATATTGATGAACAAAATTTATGCTTCATGGGATCAAGAATTTACAACAAACATATATATATGGGTAAGGTAAACAATCAATTGAGTAAAATAATTCACCCAAAGGTTAGAATTTTACCGCAAGCAAGATTTGAGCTGCGAATGAGCACATCTTTGGAGTTCTGCAAATGTATTCCATCAGTATTTGGGCTGTTGCCCGGGGACGAAACCGTAAAATTGTACACAGACACTCCAATGCAGTTGTCAAACTTTAGATGGCACTGCGCGCTGTTTTGGATTGTGATGCCAGTGACTGTTACATTAAAACTCCCGTAAAACCTAAGTGCCTGCATTTTTTCAAAACAATATGCACGTATTCTTTATCAACTATCACATTTTAACAAGTGAATAATAAAAAAATTGTTTAATCCTTACAGTCGGTTTTATGCTCGGCATTTTGCCACCAAGCGA
Source organism: Striga asiatica (assembly GCA_008636005.1). NCBI lineage: Eukaryota > Viridiplantae > Streptophyta > Magnoliopsida > Lamiales > Orobanchaceae > Striga > Striga asiatica. The sequence continues at coordinate 259,440 of BKCP01011625.1, read as the reverse complement.
GCTTTCTATCTGCGAAAACCGGGAATTTGGATCAGAAACAAANCTAAGACAAGCTACAAACGTATGGTCAAAATTTAATTACGGGCATTGGAGGCTTTTGTGTGATAATTGTGGAGTTCAAAGGGAAGATTAATTTGGCTTGATCATCAAGAGGATCTTCGTCAAAAGGAGAGCTTTCCCACCAAACGGCCCCATTTCCATCTATTAAGCCGCTCCCTTTGATTGTGAGCCCGACAAGTTTGGAAAACTCGAGCCATTGGAGAAGGCCCGAACCCCAAGGGCCCGAGCTTTTGGGGGCAATTATTGTGCCATCCAACTGAGACATTTCAACAAACACCTTATGTGCAGTAATTTTTTTTATTACAAACTTGAATCAGAAATCAAGACAAAATGGAAACAAATATTTACCTGAAAAACAATGTTGTGCTGACAGTATGGGCCGGAAAACGAAATGGGGCCCACCAGAAATACATATTCTGCGGGAACATTTATTACAGAGGCTTCAACCTTGCAAGCAGCTGCCCACGCAGCTTGGAATGCCTACGTTTAAAACAATAAATAATAATATTTATTATTTATTTTAGTAATATTGTTGGAATTATGAACATCCATAATAATATTATTAGTAAGGAGAATTAATTATTTACGTGGTCCCCCTTATTCCCTAGTTTATTTATTCTGTTGGCAGTTAGTAGTTTTTCCTACTCATAATTGTTTGTTTCTTTTCGCACTATATTTGTTGCCAAACAATACGTGGGTAGGTTGTAGGCCTTAGTGAGTACTTTATCAACCAATCCATACATGTAAAGATAGAATTATTTCACGAGGTACCTTACTTTTATCCTCAAATCATGAATGAATATTTTTTGTCCTCGTCAAACTTTAATAGTTGGCTCACGTGAACCAGAACAAAACACTAGCGCAACCACAAAATTCGCCATTGCAACAAATTTCAATATACTCCCTAAAATATTTACATTAGTGAAGAAGACAATGATTAGGAGGTAATTAAAAGTTATATATACACCAAATTATTACGCCGTGGCAGATGTAGACTCACAAGACTGAGGGAAAATCGATGTTGACTTTTGTGGAAAATCGATATAACTCATTTATATATGTTGCCTACAACATAATACAATTATAAAATGCAAACAACTTATATTTTAAGAAAATCTCTATGTCATTATTAATTATTTTACAATATAATTATATATGTACTAATTGTTTTTTTTTCAAAAAAATTGCACAGTGGCCCGTGCCCCTGCCTAGGTCCGCCACTGAAATTACGCATTAACTAATTTGACATTTACAATAATTAAAATGAAAAAATAAAACAAAAAAAGAATTAGAAGAGAAAAAAAAAATGCAGGGACTAAAAATATTTAATTTTTTACCTTGGTGTCATCTGTGCTTCCATCACCTTTGGCTCCAAAATCCAAGACATGAAAAACATTATGTTCATTTTCTTGAATAGGACCAACTTCCGGTGGCGGCAATGGTGGCGGTGGAACTGCCGGAGGAGGGCTTTTCACAGCTCCAGCTGGCGGCAATGACGGCGGTGGAACTGCCGGAGGAGGGCTTTTTACAGCTCCAGCTGGCGGCAATGGAGGCCGGGTTTTGTGTTTGTACTTGTAACCTTTGTGACTTGAGCTATGGCTTTTTCCCTTTTTTTTGTACAGAGATTGTCTCCAATGTCTTCCAACTCTTCTTGCATTACAAGTCTCCATGTTAGAAGAACAAATGACTAGGACAATGCAAACAATGAATGTCACATTTTTTAAGCTTAAATTATACATTATTAATATTATTATTATTATTTCTTTTTTGGGGGAAAGTGTGAGAATTTTCTTTCTAATACTTTTCCTGTTTTGTGAGTTGGGTTTGAGAAAACAGAGGAATGGCTTCATAGCCTTTATAGGAAAGTTGTATGTGTGTGTGTGTGTGTGTTTTCTAAGTGTTGTGGACAGTAGTCAATTGGTTTCATGATGGAATTGTGTGATTCTACGCTTTACACTCTTGGAATTAAATGTTAGGCACTAGTATTTTGTGAGTTTTTGGTCTATACTTTTAATGTGATGGTCCAATTTTGGCGTCTGTAAATTTGTTTGCAGCTAAGGACACTTCTGATAACTATCCATGCCAATGCCAACAATTTGGTTTGGGTTATTTTACTTATTATTATTGGAGGGTTTATTTTGGAGAACTTTTTACCGCTAATTATAGCATAAACCACCAACTATATATTTTTTGTGGAAAATAATATACTGGTGTGTTTGCATCCAGGGCCGTCTCCAACATTTTTTGGGCCCAGAGCGAAAAATAAAATTAGGTCCCCCTAATTACAATATTGAATAATATATTTTTAATATTTTATTAATAACAACTTCCACTTCTCAAGTAGGAAAGAACCTCTCCCGGATAGACAAAACACAAAAGGCTCTTTCTATATATTATTATATTTTTTATTTATATTATTATATATATAATATTATAATATTTATATAATGGGCCCCAATTAATTGGGGGCCCTGTGCAGTTGCTCACCCTGCTCCCCCAAAAGCCGGCTCTGTTTGCATCTCAATACTAATTTAGGCTGGAGAAATACATTTTTTTTATTTTTTTTTCTTGGCTTGAAAATTATATTCATGATATTATAGTTTATATATTCGCTTAAATTAACGTTAACCTTTTTTACACTTTTTGAAACTTAGTAGTGCATTGCATTCTGTAGGATTTCGTGGAATAACCCTGTTTTAGTTAATGTATGATAGTATTAAATCGACACAGTATCACAGTTTGAATTATAAGAATATAGTAGGAACAAAACATGTGAAATGTATGTATAATTTACCACACAAACTTGGTGCCTCTTTCTAAATTATTTCGAGTAATCACAATAATAGTAATTAAGTAAAACAAATTATAGCAAACTTATTGTGCATGAGGCTTATAGCAAACTTATTGTGCATGAGGCTGATTGGAGTAAGTAATACATGAATTCAATTGAAATATTAATTAGAATATTTACATACATCTGAATCCTATCTGTCAACAAAATATATGCTTCTTACAGTAATTAATATATTTAATAATAATTTTCTATATAACAATGAAAATGTTATGATGGCTATTTGATGTTAAAGATGAGCCAAAAGGACACGTGAGTGGGTCTTTAAGTTGTGAAAGGCACTGATTACAACTCGTCTTTTAATCTTCACATGCAACTTCACGGACTTCAGTTATGTACGTTGTCTTCTCGAGAGGGAAGAATTATATCATGAAAGCTAAGTCAAATTCCAAAAGATTTCACCCTGTTTTATTGTATGTGGTAACGCAAAACACTCCGACCGACTTGAAATCAGCTTGCCTCCTTCTTCCTCGCCGGTAGAACGCCGCGTTCCTGCACAAAACTCTCACACCGGAGGGGTTTTCCGGTGAAGAGTCTCCGATGCTTAAGTCAGTATGTGTTTGTTCAATTTTCCAAAGTAAAGAATGGATAAATCGTAAGCTACAATAAAAGACCCACTCCCATATATATAGGAGTGAGATACCTGCCCTAAAAACTGCCCGGCTTTTGGTGAGCTGTCCTGCCCGTACTGCCCGTCCGTACACACATAGTGTGTGTGTGTCAGAGATGTCAGGGGTGGTTTTCGCCACTATCACTCTGCACCAATATATTCTCGCCACGTGTCCCTCTGAGCTGAGGGAGATTATTCTTCTGCGCACGCCGTTGGGATCTTCTAACGTCACCCACGCTCCTTCTCGCGTTCAAGCCACGCTCTAGACTGCTCTTCACCTGTTGAGTGCTCGATCTCCTCCCTTTTGGTCGATCCTCGATCAGTTCTGCTATTCTGCTCGATCTCCTCCATCGACCAGTTCTGTTATTCTGCTCGATCTCCTTCTTTTTGATCGATCATCATTCTCCCAATCCGGTTTTCTCCACTTCGAGGTTGCTCGACCGATGATGTAAACCGGTCTATTCCTCAGCTATATAATATCCCATATCATCTAGTCCCCCCCACTCTGGTCGAGTCTGAATGACTCGATCTAAGAGTGGATTCGAGTTGTCCTCTCCATTCTGTCGATCCTCTCGGTCTCCCACTCGCACCTGGCCTCTTCTCTCGATCATTTTTATTGATGTTGCCGCCTTTCCTCGACCACGTGGTCCATTTTAATGCGCACTATAACTGTTTTTTATTTCCTTTTATTATCAGCATAATCTCCGCATGCCACATGTCCCCTCAACTCTGTATCATCGCGCCTCCTCGCGATTTGTGTCTCTTCGTTATCTGCGCCTCTTTAATTTTTTCCACCGTTGGATCTTCTTTTATCCAACGGTCATATCCCCTAACTCTTCATCTTATTCATTTGTACTCGTATAAATGCGGTACTTAGCCACTTTTTCAGCTTTCCTCACTTTTGCAATTTCGAACTCCCTTGCGCTCTGATTTCTTTCTCTGCAAATTCCTTCTTCCTGCACTCGGCGTCTTCTCAAGCAATTTCCGGCAACCACTTCTCTACTGCAACCATGAGTAAGTCTTCTGTGCTTCAATTTTATATCTGCGTGCATTTATTTTGTCAATTTTCAATTTTCCCTGCTACTTCTTCTTTTTCCCTAATCCCTCTCATCTCGTCTATGGCAAAAAAGAAACTCCTTCTTCGCTTTCGAAAACCCTAACTCCATTTCTCTTCCCCTGACTTCTTCGTTCTACTTTTCAGATTCCGCTGACTCTAACTCACCAAGCCACCATTCTGTCGAAGACGAGATCGCCACATCATTTCCCTCTACTCGTCGGCCTATTCCTCACTCGCCTTCCCGTTCCGTCGAAGAAATCTACAATCCTGCCCCTATCAGTGTTCTACGCCCTTCCGATTACGCCACACCTTCTCCTCCTCGCCAACCTACTCGTCTGATTGATGAATCGGACGAGGATGCCCTTGACCATATCCCTCTCAATCGCCGTCGACCGGCGTTTGGGGCCTCTGATGTCGTTGAAGAGGCTCTTGATGCCGCTGAAGCCACTGCTGAGAAAGACGAAGATAATATTCTCCTTTCTCGCCATTCTGTTTTTTCTCGGGCTACCTCTTCCCCTAACCTTAAGAGGGGCGCTTCGAAATCCTCAACTGGTGCCACACCTCTTGCCTCTTCATCTATCCCTGTCTCTACCTCTCCTAAGGCTGCCCCTAAGAAGGGTAAGTCGACCAAGGTGTCTACTTCTTCCAAGAAGGCTTCTTCTTCCTCTCGTTCTCTCATAGCTGGCTGGTTGGATGCCGAAGAGATTGGCTATCCTACCAGCTGGGCTTTCGTATCTCCAGGCCCTCGAGACACCTATGACAATCCTCCCCAAAACTGCTACACTTTCTTTGAGATTCAATTTAAACTTGGCATTCGTTTTCCCTTAAGCCAAGATTTGGTCGATCTTTGTAAGTGGTTCGACCTGCCCTTGAACCAACTTCCTCCTAACGCCATCCGTTTTATCACCGTCTTCATCATCCTCTGCCATATCCGTCTAGGCCGGCTCGACCTAGATTTCTTCCATTACTGCTATACACCCTCCAAACATGCTCAGGAGATCTACCTCAAGAGCCGCAACGATGTCCATTTCATTCGGACACTCCCTCAAACGTCCCCAGGTGGAAAGAAAAGTTCGCTTTTGTCGAGCCTAAACCTGCTTTTCCCTGGGCGTCATCTCCTTGGCTTAAAGAACTACCGCGCGAGTATTCCATACCTTCAACCAACGCCCTCTTCGACCAACGGATTGCAGTATGGAACAGCAAACCCGTCGCGTCGAAGACTTTGCTCGAGGATGAGGACCTCTTGCATTTCTGTGGACTACTTACCCATAAATCCTGTCCTCTCCCCAGTCAGAAAACCCTCGATCTAATCCGGATAGAGGGTGACCCAGGTATGTGTTGTCATCGGACTAGCTCGAGCATTATCATGTTTGCTTCACATCATTACGTTTGTTCCACATATTATTTATCTATTATGGCTTTAACTTATGCGTAAATTTTTTGCAGAGATGCCTGCTATCTCTGTGCCCAGGAGGAAGGCTCCTTTGAGAAAGAAACAGGTCGCTGAGGGGTCAGGCTCCAAGCCCGCTGACTCGACCACGTCCCAATCCATACGCTCGACCTCCCCTCCTCCGGACATAACTGTCGAGCAACCCTCTTCGCTCAATTCTCCAACTGAGCAGCCCATCGAGCAGTCAGAACAGCTCGAGAAGCCGTCCTCTCCACCGCCGTCGTCTCCTCCGCCGCGCTCTCCTTCGCACGACCAAACCATCACTGTTATACACATTCCCGCTTCTCCGAAGCAGACTCGGCCTGTGGAGAATCCACTTAAGCGCCCCTCTGCTGAGGGGGACGAAAATGTCGGCAAACGGCGTCGTGTCGGGGAGACCTCCCTCTCGATCACCTCGTTCGACGGTCCGAGGTTCTCGAATTACCTCAGGGATGTTCTTCCCTCCGTCGACCACCCTACCGATTGTTACAATGACGGTCACACCTTTCGAGACCGGGGTGATCGAATTGCCCGATGGCTGGCTCAGGTAACCTACTATAATTTTAGGTTTATCCGTTTTATTTCATTTCTTTCTCTCGTCGGTGCTCTGATATTCTCTTGTATGTGCCCTTATAGGGCATGGTCGAGCTCGCCCTGCTGATCGAGCAAACGTTAGCCAGCCCGGGTCGGTCCATCTCCGCTCTTGAGCGAAGTAATCTCCAGCTCGGCACTCGGCTGGACGAGATGGTCGTCAAGGCCAATGCCCTTCACGAGAAGGAGAAGCTAGCTCGGGCCCGTGAAAACGTTGCATTCGAGCAGAGGGCTAAGCCCTTGGTCGATGAGGCTGCCCTTCGAGCTCGGTGAATGGTCTTTCACTCGACCGCCGGTCGACGCTTCCTACAAGCTTACCGCGAGCAAGTGGTGGCTGCTTTCAAGCAGTCACCCCAATATTTAAAAGATGTGTAAGATTATGGCACTCATTGCTTTGGGGCCATCATGCAGCAAGCCGGGGTCCAGGTAGCCGAGGACGGGTTCGAGGAGTTCAACATGGAGACCATATGGGATGCTATGCCCAAGGCTCCCGTCGGCTATCAAAGTGCCCTCGACCTGCCCGGCGACCACGACTGGTGGTCAGGCCTGCTCGAGCTCGTCGTGGATCAGGACGACTTGCTGAAGCGCACTTTCAAACTCCCCGACGGCTACATTCCTCCCCCTGCTCGACAAACTCAGGCCGTCGATGGAGCTGGGTCGACCTCTGGTTCGAACCAGCCGACTGAGCTTGTGAGGCAACAACTCGAGCCGCCACCGGAGCAGGCCTCCAATGACCCCAACCCGAATGCTGCCTCATAAAATTGTAATTTAATTTCCATTGAACACTGTACTCCTTTTGCGTTAAATGAATATCATTCACGTTGAAGTTTTCGAATTCTCGTTATTTCACGTTGTTCGCCTGTCAATGTATCATTGTGTATGGTGTTTTCATTATTCCTCCTGAGTTATCTCTGTGCGTCGATATCGTTTCTACCATTTTTTAAAGTCACGCCATTCATTCATTTAGCTAATCCATATAAATTAAATGAATCCCAATGACTTTAAATGCCTCCTGGCAAATGTCCACCTTCAGAGTGGTGATCATTAAGTCCGACCATCCAGCCTCTCGGCCTTAATCATGATGGATTTTTTGTCTTCGAGCACATGTCCACCCTCAAAGGGGTGGTCGTTACATGCGATCATCCAGCCTCTCGGAGTTAATCATGATGGATTTTTTGTCTTCGAGCACATGTCCACCCTCAAAGGGGTGGTCGTTACATGCGACCATCCAGCCTCTCGGCCTTAATCATGATGGATTTTTTGTCTTCGAGTACATGTCCACCCTCAAAGGATCATCCTCATCATCATCGTCATCTCGATCACTCCGCTCCGCCGAATCCTCCCGACACTTTTCTTTGCCCTTCCCCTTCGCCTTGTCCTCATATACGAACTCCTTAAGATATCCTGCCTTAATAAGGCGCTCGATCTCATCCTTGAGGTGCCTGCACTTCTCTGTTGTATGCCCATAATCCTTATGAAAACGACAATACTTCCCCGACATAGGTTGCGTTGGGCCCTCACGCCTCGACTTCGGCCACGTCACGTCCTTATTCTCGATCTTCTTCTCAATAGCCACCAGCACCTCCCCCATCTTTGCATTAAGGGGCGTAAAGTTATGGAACCGCTTCCCTCCAAACACTGGTCGATCTTTCCACCGGTCCTCTTGCCCTCGATTAACTCTACCACGCCCCTCTCTCCTAGGCAATCTCCTACCTGGTGACGCCTTTCGAGGTGAACTCGCCTTCCTTTCTTCTGCTCCGGCCTAGCCAACTCCTCCAACTTAGCGAACTCCGCCTCCGTCTCTTCTAGATTAATATATTTCTTACACCTTTTCAGCACATCATCATACGTACGAGCAGGGGTTTTGGCTAAAGATGTTCGACAGGGCCCTGCTCGCAAACTCCGTATCAACCCCCCAGCCTTCACCTTGTCCGAGGCCGTGGGGATCTCCAAACAAGTTTGATTGTATCGCGCAACATACTTGCGCAGCGATTCTTTCTCCCCTTGCCTCATGGCCATCAACGTCAAATACGTTTTCTCCTGCGCCACCGCACTCGCATACTGAGTCATTAGCTTTTCCGCGAAATCGTCAAAGTCTTTGATCGATCCATGAGGGAGCTGCTGAAACCAATCGAGCGCACCTCCCCTCAAGGTCGACAAGAATGCCCTGCAGCTAACAGACTCAGAATAACCGTGTAACACAGCCAAATTCTCAAACACCCTTACATGCCTCGACGGGTCAGTGGTCCTGTCGAACATCAAACTCATGTCTCTAAAATTCGCAGGTAGTGGTGCAGCCAATATATCCCTCGAGAACGGATGTCCTCGAGCACGCCTTTCAGGTCGACCATCCATCTTAGCCTGCATCTGCCTCACTTGCTCTGCGATCCTCTCCACCTCACGATCTCGCGGGGCTCCATATCCTCCATAGCTAGACACGTCCTCATCCACCATCGTTGGTCCAGCGGCCACTTGCGAAAGGCTTTGAGTGACCTGCTGAACCGCTTGTGCCGCAGCGTTCGCCACCATTTGCTGCATCTCCTGCCTGGTCATCACCACCTGCTGGCCGGGGCGCGGCTCCTCTACTGGCGGTAGTACTGCTCCTTGCACCGCCACTCCTTGCTGCAGCGTCACGGCCAGATCTGGTTGCAGCGGCGTTGGAGTCGCCACTCCTTGAGCTGTACGAATCTCCTGGGCCCGGCTTGAGCCCACGTCAGCCTCTGGTTGCACCGGCGTGACTCCTACACCTTGGGGAACGGGCATCGGAGTCACCGGTGTACGCAAGGGTCCAGAGAAGCTCGGAGGAGGGCCTTCTCCAAACGGCCTCGTCATCGTCCACGCATCGTCGAACGATGCTTGCAAATCTCTCCTAGGAATTCCGTCCGCCATAGCCACCGAGCTTCAGAAATCTCAGCACACCACTTTTCGAACTAAAGTCCCACAGACGGCGCCAAATGGTAACGCAAAACACTCCGACCGACTTGAAATCAGCTTGCCTCCTTCTTCCTCGCCGGTAGAACGCCGCGTTCCTACACAGAACTCTCACACCGGAGGGATTTTCCGGTAAAGAGCCTCCGATGCTTAAGTCAGTATATGTTTGTTCAATTTTCCAAAGTAAAGAATGGATAAATCGTAAGCTACAAGAAAAGACCCACTCACATATATATAAGAGTGAGATACCTGCCCTAAAAACTGTCCGGCTTTTGGTGAGTTGTCCTGCCCGTACTGCCCGTCCGTACACACATAGTGTGTGTGTGTGTCAGAGATGTCAGGGGTGGTTTTCGCCACTATCACTCTGCACCAATATATTCTCGCCACGTGTCCCTCTGAGCTGAGGGAGATTATTCTTCTGCGCAGGCCGTTGGGATCTTCTAACGTCACCCACGCGCCTTCTCGCGTTCAAGCCACTCTCTGGACTACTCTTCCCTGTTGAGTGCTCGATCTCCTCCCTTTTGGTCGATCCTCGATCAGTTCTGCTATTCTGCTCGATCTCCTCCCTTTTGGTCGATCCTCGACCAGTTCTGTTATTCTGCTCGATCTCTTTCTTTTTGGTCGATCATCCTTCTCCCAATCCAGTTTTCTCCACTTCGAGGTTGCTCGACCGATGACGCAAACCGGTCTATTCCTCAGCTATATAATATCCCATATCAGTGTGGATTTCTCAAATTTAAACCTTTTAAACATGTTTTATTGGATTGATTTCCGAGATTTATAACTATTGTGCTTCTTGAACATCTCTTGTTTTTTTTTTTCCCGAAACGATAGATAATTTTATAAATCAAAATGCACAAATGTGCGAATACACAGCAGCCAACAGCTGAAAAAGTGGGAGGACAGGTCAGAAGCCCCCTTAGAATCTCGACTAGCAATGCTAGAATAAAAACACACTCACAACTAAACTAACCAACAACACAAACAACTAGAACAACTACAAGGACCCCAACAGGGTAATACCCTAGTGTCGGACCCCAACGGAGTAATAAATTTGACACTCGGGCTTACAGGGGCCAATGGCCCAAACCAAAAACACAAAACACAAAACACAAACTAAACAAACACAATCAACATAATACGAACAAAAACAAAAACCTAAATAATATACGAAGCCCTTCCCCAGCATAACGAACACGCTTGAACCAGCAGAGAGCGGTCAACTCCCAGCAAGATCCTAAGTCCAAGACTGCTTCCGAAACTGCCGAACCGCCTATACAGAAGCCGCACCCGAACCCCGAATCAAACCCGAAATTGGTCCGTCCCCAACCGGAGAAACCATAGCCGGCTCCCAAAACCGTGGCTGCCCGAGCTCTTCTAACACCACTAGCCGAACTCCGTAGCCCCAGCTCCCCTCCGTCCCCAGCACCAGAAGACCAAGGAAGAGAAAACGGCGTACTCCCTCAACTCCGACTGCCCCGACGCGAAACATCGAAACCATCCGAGCTACGCCCCACCCACCGGCCCGCACCCCGACCCAACACCACCACAGACACAGAACCAGAGCCGCGACATCGCAATCCGCCAAGCCCACAATCCCCGACTGGACCAGAGCGATGACGACGCCGACAACACCAGATCGACGACCTCACCGACAGCAACCACTGGACCAGAACGACGACCCGAGCCTACAAGCCCCGCTTGAACTAGCGAGGGACGGCTTGTGACTAACTTCTCCAAATCGGCCATATGGAGCAAAATCAGAGGCAGGTGACGACAGGGAGGGCCAATCGGTCAAGGAAGACTACTGGCCGGAGCCCCGCTATCGCCGGGGAAGGCCAATCGGAAGCGAAAGAGGAGAAACGGCGCCGACGAGGTTTTGGGAATTAGGGTATTAGAGAGAGGAAGAGAGGAATTGAACATCTCTTGTTGAATGATTGATATGTTATACAAAAGTAATTAATTTATAAGGTTCTTCATATACTGTCATGAGGCCAAAATTTAATCTTGGGTAATACAGAATACTTTGCATTTAATCACGTGAAGCAAAATAATTCTACAACACAACTTTAGAAAGATTTGAGAGCCAATTTCAAAAAAATTAAGTATACGTTGGTACGAAAAGACCCTCGACCGGTTAGAATCTGCTTGCTCGCCGGTCGAACGCCTTCGACCTGCAAAAATTTTCATATCGGAGGGGTTTTTCGGTAAAAAACCTCCGATGCTTATATGAGTATATATACGAGATGAACTCTAGAAATTGTAGAGTAGAATAAGTGTAATAAGGTAAAATAATGCGTCTAACCCCTATTTATAGGGCTGAGATATCTGCTTCTAGAAGGCTGCCTGGATATGATGAACTCGCTACCCGGTAGTGCTACCTTTTTGTCAGAGTGTGTCAGAGACTGTTATGAGAGTAGACATGGCCAAAACGCGGGCCAGGTCTTGGCCTGGCCCGGCCCGGCCCAGCCCGCCAGGCTCGAAAACAATGACTCGGGCCCAACACGAATCTATACTCGTGCCGGGTCAATGGCCCGGTTGACCGGGCCGGGTCCGTCGTTTTTTTAAAAAAACAATAGAAAAAAATGAAAAAAAATAGAAAAAGCGTGCCATTGACCCAGCCCGCCCGGGCCGGGTCATGAAATGGATGACCCTTAAACGGCCCGTCTGAAATCTGGTCCGGTCCTGGACCCGTGGTCAACGGGTTTGACTGGGCCGGGTCCGTGCCGAGTCGGCTGGCCAGGCGGCCCTTGGCCATGTCTATATGAGACGTGGACCAATGAGGTGGTGTCACGTGGCTTTATCCATGTGGAAACTTAATTACCATAAGATTCCCCCTTATCGTTTGACTCATTCGATGATACGACCAGCTCTTGGTCGATTGAAATACAGCGACTGCTCCAAATTTGAGTTCTGGTTGGCAGACTAACATTCGTCATTACATGTCGAGTTTCGACTAGGCCATCTGAGGGCCCTAGCTCGACCTGTCTTCCACGTGCCTAAACGTCCTTAGGCTGTCTTCCCGATCGAAGGCTTTTAATCTTTGTGATACTCGACCGGACTATTTTGTTCTGATTCCGCTCGACCAGCCGGTTTGCTCAGTCTACTCGACCAGTTTGCTGCTTTAGATATGATATCCCATATCATGTAGTCCCCTCCACTTTGGTCGAGTTTGAATAACTCGATCCAACAGTAGGGTTTTTGCCCTTAAATTTTACTATTGCACTGCTTCTTATTTTCGGCCGCAATATCTACTTGTTTTCCAAATTTTTGACTTTTTCCCTCTAACTTTCATTTTGAAATCCAAAACATCTGCAACCTTCTTCCAGCCTATCAGATCCATCCAATCACCCATCTCGCTGCCGTCACCATACAGTGAACCGCGTTGCCTCGTATAACGTGCCCATTAAATTCGTTATGAATATTGTCCATATGATTTGCCTTTAATCCAACGTTTGAATGCCTTGTTGTCCTTTCAAATTCTGTCTGGTTTAATCTGCATCGTTCATTCTCACCTTGATCGGACGATCCTCGATCAACCAACCTCTCCACTAGCTTTTTCCTTCGTCTATAAATACCCTAAAAACTATCGTTGTTCAGTTTTCCACCTCTACTGAATTTCCTTAGCAATATTTGTGTTTTTGATTTTCAATTTCCGGTGACCCAGTGCTCTGCTATCTTTGTGCTTTCCGGTTGAAATTTCAACTATTCGAATGCTTCTTCGACCGAATTTCCTCCGCATTCCTACGATGAGTAAGTGTTTCTATTTTACTATTTGTGTTTTTTTTAATTGCTTGATTTTTGCCTTTTCATTTCCTCTTTCAATCTGTCGGCGACCACATGAACCTCTTGCCATCGACCTCTTCTCTTTCATCCTTTTATCCGCCCCAAAAAAACCCTAAAACCGTCATATTTGATTATTTGATTTTTTGCTTTTTCCATATTCTGACACTTCCAGTGAGAACAACCGCTTATGCGGCAAGGATATGACTCCTCTATCCTCCCCCTCAACCTCTCAACAGTTATCTGACTCTCAAAATTCCTCTGTTTAAAAAATTCTCTAACCCATTCAAATTTCTATTATCCGACAAGACTATACGACCAACTTTCTTTACCTTCGCCAACCTTTTCGTCAGGTCGATGAGCCAGATGAAGACATTCCTTTACCTTCTCGTCATTCTCGTCGACCATTTGGGCTGAGCGACGAGCTTGAGGTAATAGAGGAAGAGGACCACAAGATCCTTCATCCTAATCTTCAAGCTTCAGCCAATCTTGTACCTAATCCAACCGCAACAGCTCATCCTTCTACCAACTGCCCCTCTCCTCGTCCTCGAACCAATCCTTTGTGCTCCCGCTCTCGCTCCCGATAAATTAACTGGCCCGACCTCGGCGAAGTCGACCATCCTTCTGGTTGAGCCTTCTACTGCCCATGTGATGATGATACCTATAATCAATCACCTAAGGGTCATTACACCTTTTTCTAATGCCAATTCTAGCTAGGTCTACCCTTTCCACTTTGCTCTGTGCTACTCGATCTATGTGGAATATTTGGGTTTGCTTTGAACCAACTTCCCCCTATCTCCATTTAACATATAACCACCTTCCTTGTTTTGTCCTTTGCTCGTCTAGGTTAGATTGACCTAGACTTTTTGTTTTACCAGTTTTAAACCAACGGGGTGGGCTCTACCTGAAAAGTGTAAATGACTCTCATTTCTTATCTGATATTCCCTTTAACGTTCCGAAATGGAAACACAAGTTTGTGTACGTCAAACTTAATGCTCATTTTCCTTGGGCCTCGACTCCCTGGCTAAAAGTACATCATTTTAAAACCTAGAGTCCTCTTCCTAATCCCTTGTTTGACCGTTGTATGCTCTGTGGAACTCGAACAAGATTGCGTCCGAAACTTACCTCAAGGATAATAACATTTTGCATCACTGTGGCATACTCACCCATTGACCCTACCCTCCACCCTTCGAGAAAACTCTCCAAGATCTTTGTATCGTCGATATGGTTGGAGCATGTAGTTTCGACCTCCCTACTCGGTCGTTGATTATTATTATTGTGCTAACTTTTACTTCTCCTTTTCAGAGGACTTCATGACTAGACCATCACTTTCCCTCAGTAAGAAAACTTAATCTGGTGAGAAGAGAAAGTCGACCAAGAAGACTGCTCCAGATCAGTCTAAGCAGAAGACATCACACTACATGACCTCCTCTCATGCCAAGGAACACAAGCCTACTTAATCCTTGGCCCAAGAACAGGTAATACCTTCTCCCTCGTCGCACAGATAAGGCGCTACCTCTAATCCACCCCAATACACCCGCCTAGTGGTCGAAAGACCGCCCTCTCCGTCGGGCGAAAAGGTGTCCGAGATTGCTCTCGGGAAGTGCCAAATAACTCAAGATGAGGAAAGCAACAAGCGGCTGCGTCTTGAGGATGATCCTAGGACGATCACTTCTTCTCCTTCTCTGGTGGCATCTACCGGGAAAGAGTTAACTTCATTTCTCATGGAAGTACTTCCTGTCGCCGAACTCAAAGCCTGAAGTGAGAACGTCACTTCCTCCTTAGCGCAGGTAATCTTACAACTTATTCTTTTACTTCCAGCATTATCGACCCACGTGCCTCGTACATTAACCTTCTACCTTTTCGTCATACACATGGCTTGGTTGATCTGGTCCACTTGCTCGATCCCATCTTGTCGGGTTCAGGTCGATCCATTTTTGAGCTCCAGCAAGAAATTAAAATGCTGGCCGACGACAACTTGCAGCTCACTCAATAGCTCAAAAACGACACTATGATGATGATCTTCAGGCCAAAGAACGTGAGCTCGAGGAAGAAAGGGCTCGTTGCAAGGACGAGCAAGACTGAGTGATGATGGCTGCCGCAGGGTGTGCCCGACAGTTACTTTAGAAAATGAACCTCGGCCAGAGTTTCTTGAAGGAGTACCGCGAACTGGTAATCGTCGATTACCTGAAGTCGACCATTTTCCTGAACGATAGCACACCTCTAGCCGCGTAGTATTACTGGGTATGTATGGAGTAGGCTAGCAACCAGATTGCTGATGAAGAGTTCGACGACGAGCTCGACACTGGTGCTATCTGGGACGCTTTGGCTAAAGTGCCCGAGGACTTTCAGGGTGATGCAACCCTGGCCATCACATACCTGTGGTGAAAAGACACCCTCTAGCAGACCTTGGCTCGTTCCAGTAAACTAAAAAAGCATTTCGACCTGCCAGCGGCTGGTGTCCCTCATGTTCCTATGTCCATCGCCTTGACAGAGTCAACTCGCTTTTGAGCTTTGGAAGATCCCAAGCCTTCGACCTCCATCTCTGGCCAAGATACGGTTCATCCCAGAGAAGCCTTCTTTGACCGTTCTTGAGCCCAATCCTATCGTTGAATCTGGCTTTGAGGCCATTACTGACCAATATGCTGCTTATTGAAACAAATGTGCCATGATTAAAAGCATGTAATTTTCCTTTTGTATTTTCCGCATGTCTACTCATGCTATCTTCGAATGTTATGTTTATTTTCCCCAATTTCGTCTTTATTTTATAACATTCTACTATGTGGTATCGATTTAATAGGCCAACCACTAGGATGTTAACAAATCTTGTCAAAATGTTGTGCTAGATTACCACCTTGATCAACCTTCCACTGAGGTTGTCCCGTTTTCCAATATTACACAAAAAACATACCAAATTACCTCTATAATTGTCCCTCCACTGGGGTTGCCTTTTTCCATAATGAGGCCAGTCATTGTTGGTTAAAACGATCGATCGCCCTACAAACTGGGTCTTCACAATTTGCTCTTGCGATCTTCAAGCACTTGCCCAACCCAACACTAGGATTGTTCGAAACAAGCGACCACCCACACGAAAGCCTTAATCATGGTGGATTTTGTTTCCCTCAGGCACTTGCCCAACCCAACACTAGGATTATTCGAAACAAACGACCACCCAGCTCGAAAGCCTTAATCATGGTGAATTTTTTTAGCACTTGCCCAACCCAAAAGGATTGTTCAAAACAAGCGACCACCCAGCTCGAAAGCCTTAATCATGGTGGATTTTTTTTTCTTCAGACACTTGCCAGACCCAACACTAGGATTGTTCGAAACAAGCGACCATCTAGCTCAAAAACCTTAATCATGATAATTTTTTTTTTCTTCAGGTACTTGCCCAACACAATACTAAGGTTGTTCGAAACAAGTGACCACCCAGCTCAAAAGCTTAATCATGGTGGATTTTTTTTCTTCAAGCACTTGCCCAATCCAACACTAGGATTGGTCGAAACAAGTAACCACCCAGCTCGAAATTCATAATCACGGTGGATTTTTTTCTTCTGACACTTGCCAAACCCAACACTATGATTTTTCGAAACAAACGACCACCCAGCTCGAAAGCCTTAATCATAGTAGATTTTTTTCTTCGACCTCGCAGTCGGATCGTCTACCTAGCTAGAAAGCCTGAATCTTGGTGGATGTTTTTAAACAAGCAAAGTGATCTGCCACTGAGGTCACATAACAACAGACCAAACATAATAACACGATACAATATTGTAACAACATAAGTTTTTATTGATTTTCATAAGTTAAAGAATTACATTGAATATTCATGAAAGGAAAAAAATTTCAAGCGTAATACTTCTTCAGATTTGCAACATTCCATGACCTGGACAATGATCGTCCTTCTGTATCCTTCAACGAGTAAGATCCTCCAGCATGGACTTTCTTGACCAGGTAGGGATCTTCCCAATTTGGTTCCAGCTTGTCGACATGTTTCACCACGTCAATTCTTTTTCATACCAGGTCGCCCACCAGGAAACTTGGATTTTTAACATTCTTATCATCGGCCGCTCGCATCCTCTGTTTGTAGGCCTCAACTCTAGTCGACGCTTGCTCCCTCAGCTCATCAATTGTGTCTAAAGCTGCATAAGACAATTCTTCGTTCTACTCTTGGTTATATGCACTCGACCTCTAGGATTCCAACTTCACTTCAACCGGCAACAATGCCAACATTCCAAAGACTAAACTAAAAGGGGTTTCTCCAGTTGTTGACATCGGGGTGGTCCTGTATGCTCAAAGTACTGATCATGTCTGCATTTTCTTGCAGGTTTCCAGGAAACCATGTGGCTCAAGGAAAGAGAGATTACCGTCTACATTGGCGATGCAACAAAAGTGGTAGAAGTTGTAGTGGAAGACGTTAGTTTAGAATTTTCAACTAGTAGTTTGGTTTTGAGACATACCATATTTATTCCTTCGTTTAGAAAGAATCTGATATAGGATATTATACTAGACCGGTTTTATTAGAAATATATTGAAGAATAAGCCTACACATGACTAGGACACGTGGCATGATGCTATTGGACAAGCCCAACTTGGAACATAAGGAACACTCTCCCTATAAAAGGGGGCTAAGGTATCTCATTCTCTCACACTCTCTACATTCATTACTATACACTTGGGATTTGAAGTTTTGGTATGATATTGACTTGAGCGTCGGAGGCCCGACGCCAGGATCCCTCCCGGCGTTGGGTTCTTGCAGGTACGGAGGTCGTCTGAGTTGAAGGAGCCAGGGTGAAATTAATATTCACTTAATTGGCGCCGTCTGTAGGACCCGTTCAAAAAGCCAAACGGTGTTCCGATGGAAAAATTACGAAAATCCTCCTTCGACTCTGTCGGCCGAAGTGCTCCGATCGGAAAATTGTTAACGTCATTTGGTAGATCTCATCGAGATGAATCTCCCCTTAAAATCTCGTGCAAAAATTCATCTAGGAAGGCCTTCAATTTGGTCGGTCAAACATCTCGGATCTAGGAAATTTCGATCAACTCTCGACCTTCAAATGCATTTTCTCGACGTTCTGTGAGGGCTATGAAAAATCCGAGAGCACCACTAGAATCCTCCCGTCGGGGCGAGTTTTCGCCGCCGCCACCGCCTGCCGCCCCAACCGCCGCCGTCGGCCGCTGGTCAAAATCCTCCGATCGAAAAGATCTTTACGTCATCGCGAAGCTCTTCTCGTGCTCGTTCTACTCTTAAAGTTTCAAGCAAAAATTCTACTGGAAAGGAAAATTTTTGTTGATCAAAGTTTTTGGATCTATGGAAAATTTGGTCAAAATTCGGTCATCTTTTCCAATTTTTTGACGAGCACACCATCGAATTCTTCCCGCCGGGGCGCATTCTCGGTCGTCTAGTTTCGCCAGAACGGGCGACATTTTCTGGCAGTATTTTTCCAGCTACTTTCGCCGAAACCAGGTGCCGGTGACGCGTGACCTTCAGAGCCGCGACCAGCTGTTGGTCCTCGAGCAGCCCATCAGCCCGATGTGAGGGAGGCCCAGGTCTTGGTAACACCTTAGCCCACAAGAAAATCCAGCAGTAGGAGCTTTGCACACGACCCAGTTCGTGCAAAGCCCATCGCGAGAAAGAGGAAAAGAGCGAGGGCCGCGTCCAGCCCGCGCAACCCCCATTTTTTGAAATCCATTGGTCCGCTTACAGCCCGCGATCGGCCCGCGCCTCAGCCCGCCCTTCTCACAATATCAGCCCGCCAGCGGCCCAACACCTCACCAGGCCCAGCGAGCGGCCCAGATACCTCCAAACCAGCTCAGTATGCGTGCTGCTAGCTCCAGTGCAGCCTATTTTATTTGATATATTTGATCTATTTGTGGAGTATTATTTGATTTATTCGTGGAGCCTATTTTATTTATTTGTGGAATTATTGGAGTTATTCGCTGGATTATTTGGTTTATTTGAGGAGATATTATTTTATTTATTCGTGTAGATATTATTTGGTTTATTCGTGGAGATATTATTTCATTTGTTCGTGGAATTATTTGGTTTGTTCGTTGAGATATTTGATTTATTCGTGGAGATATTATTTGATTTGTTCGAGGAGATATTATTTGATTTATTCATGGAGATATTATCTGATTTATTCATGGAGATATTTGATTTGTTCGAGGAGATATTTGATTGGTTTGTGGAGATATTTGATTTGTTCGTGGAGATAATATTTGATTTATTTGTGGAAATGTTTGATTTGTTCGTGGAGAAATTATTTGATTGAAAATAAATGCGGGTCGTAGTGTCGAGTTTATGATGTTTAGCGATTGTTTTATCGTGTGCTTGGTGCATTTATCGGTGGGCTCGAGGAGATGGATTAGAATGATATGATTTGATATCTTGATATATTCAGAGCCTCTCATTTCGAGTTTTATGTGAAAGTGTGGAATTTTGCTTGAATTGACTACTCATAATTTCTTAAGTATGTCATTGCTCGAGCATGTCATAAATCGAGGAGATGGTGATATTTGTATTTGATCTATTGTTTTCCTTGCGTGAAGAATTGCAAAATGGATGACGTGAATATAATGTGGATAATGATATCTCTTTGAATTCTTGTCGAGGAAACAACGCAATAACATGAGTCTTACACAAGCTATGGCGGACGAGCTGTTGAGCTTCAAGGACAAAATAAGCAAGCATGAATCCATCAAAGGAGGGTTATAGTAAGGGACGAGTTTGGATGATGGCGATCACCGGCGGCAATTTCAAAGGCAGAAATCATTCTCTTTTGGAGAAGTAGGATAATAGGGAAGGGTATTCTGGACCTTCAGGTATGACATTAATCCCAACTCTTGTCTGTGGTCAAGTTCGACCGACACAATTTGGGGACACATTGAGTCTGTTAGCATTATTTTTTGGAGGAATGTTAATTGTTTGAATATTTTGGGCGAAATGTTGCTGAGATTGTGGTGTATATGGATATGTTTGGAATTATCATTTAAGGGACTAGCAAAATGCAGAAAATGGGGTGTACGTGGAGCCTCAAACAAAACCTGGCATGACTAAGGCCTTCGAGCTGGCCAGTTTTGAGTCGTCATGACTGAGGAGTTCGGTATTGGGAGTAATTCATTCGAATGTTCATTCGGTGCATTCATTTAATGGTCATTTATAACTGTAGAGTATGATTATTGTAATTGTTTGTTGAATAAATCGTGGTTTTGGGAAATTCTGGTTGACTATTCCTTTGAATGAGTGTTTATTTGATTTCATATCATGGTAAAGAGACTTGCCTGTAGATTGAAGTAAGGTATAAAAGCATGTGGACCAATTCTATTGCTTTTATTTATTAATCTCTTGTTATTATTGCTATCGGGATTGCAAATGGATAATACGGCTAATGGTATTTGTTCAATTCTTGCTGAGGAAAATACATGAACAGGTGTACTGGATATTGGTTATGTTGAAGAGTGGAAAGCATGGAGCAAACAAAGAACTCAAGTCGTCGCGTACAAATATGAAAGGGAGGTAAAAAATTATGCTTGATTTTTTTTAGCTTGTTCGATATAACTATGCATTTGATGGAACTAACGAAAATGATCAATTACTATTCTGTCTCGTGGTGTTTGGTGTGTTTTCTTGTGGATGTCAGTGGCAGGTCGAAGTGTTCGAGCAGTTCGAAAGAAAAAAAAATCCACCATGATTAAGGCCCCAGGGCTGGGTGGTTGCTTGTTTTTAACATCCCTTTCGGGATGGGCAAGTGGTTGAAGAAAAAATCCACCATGACTAAGGCCTCCGGGCTTGGTGGTCGCTTGATTTGAACATCCCTTTTGGGGTGGGCAAGTGGTCGAAGAAAAAATCCACCATGACTAAGGCCGCCAGGCTGGGTGATCGCTTGTTTTGAACATCCCTTTCGGGGTGGGCAAGTGGTCGAAGAAAAAATCCACCATGACTAAGGCCTCCGGGCTAGGTGGTCGTTTGCTTTGAACATCCTTTTCGGGGTGGACATGTGGTCGAAGAAACAATCCACCATGACTAAGGCCTCCAGGCTGGGTGGTCGCTTGTTTTGAATATCCCTTTCGGGGTGGACAAGTGGTCGAAGAAAAAATCCACCATGACTAAGGCCTCCGGGCTGGGTGGTCGCTTGTTTTGAACATCCCTTTCGGGGTGGGCAAGTGGTCGAAGAAAAAATCCACCATGACTAAGGCCTCCGGGCTGGGTGGTCGCATGAATCGACCAGTTCTTCGAATGTGGGCATGTGTTCAACGGAGTAAAATCTATCATGATTAAGGCCGTGAGGCTGGATGGTTGCATGTATCGACCACCTCTTCGAAGGTGGGAATGTGTTCAAGGGAGTAAAATCCATCATGATTAAGGCCGTGAGGCTAGATGGTCACATGTATTGACCTTTTTTTTCGAAGGTGGGCATGTGTTCAAGGGAGAAAAATTCATCATGATTAAGGCCGTGAGGCTGGATAGTCGCATGTATCGACCACTTCTTCAAAGATGGGCATGTGTTCAAGGGAGTAAAATCCACCACGATTAAAGCCGTGAGGCTGGGTGGTCACATCTATCGACCATTCTTTTGAGGGTGGGCATGTGTTCGACGACAAAAATCCACCATAACTAAGGCCGTGAGGCTGGGTGGTCGCATGTATCGACCACTACTTCGAGGGTGGGCATGTGTTCGACGACAAAAATCCACTATGACTAAGGCCGTGAGGCTGGGTGGTCGCATGTATCAACCACCTCTTCGAAGGTGGGCATGTGTTCGAAGACCAAAATCCACCAAGACTAAGGCCGTGAGGCTAGGTGGCCGATCCTAATGTTTGGTCGTTAAATACATGGAGGATGGATAGCCCGAGCAGGTCGATCGTTTTTACGTGATTTGGTGCATGAATTTATTTTTCGACCTCAGTGGCAGGTCGAGGGGTTCATTTGGTGCAATGCTTGAAGATTATTCGAGGACCTCGGTGGCAGGTCAATGGTTTATTAATTTCTCTGGTTTTGTTGAGTTTATTTTTCGACCCAGTGGTAAGTCAAGAGAGTTCACTTAGAGCAGTTCACGAAGTCAGGTTATTCAGGTCAATGGTTTTATTTGGTTTGCTTTTGTCGAATTCGATTTTTCGACACGAAGGTGGCGTCAGGACATTTGGTTTTCTAGAGTATAAACAGCAGGATTGAATTTAAAATTTTGAACTGAAGGGAGACAAGACCTGGTGGTCGTATCTATGAGCGAAAAGAGCTCGAACATGGTGGTCGGGAAATAGTAGACGTGAGTTCAAATTTTCAAATTCAAGACTTCGGGAAGAGATCGAGAAAATCTATCAAAGTATCATGAAAGTCCAAGTACGCAGGTCAAGACCAAAGGAAGGTCGACATTGCAAAATGAAGAGAGAATGAATATACTCTAGGAATCAAGGTTCGACCCCAGTGGCGGGTCACTCGATTTTCGACCTCAGTGGTCATTTGGGTTTTGGTGTTCTACCCCAGTGGTGGGTCATTCGATTTTCGACCTCATTGGTCATTTGACTTTTGGTGTTCGACCCTAGTGGCGGGTCACTCGATTTTCGACCTCATTGGTCATTTGGGTTTTGGTGTTCGACCTCAGTGGCAGGTCACTCGATTTTCGACCTCATTGGTCATTTGGCTTTTGGTGTTCGACCCAAGTGGCGGGTTACTCGATTTATGACCTCATTGGTCATTTGGCTTTCGGTGTTCGACCCTAGTGGCGGGTCACTCGATTTTCGATCTCATTGGTCATTTGGCTTTTGGTGTTAGACCCCAGTGGTGGGTCACTCGGATTTCGACCTCAATGGTCGTTCGGCTTTTGGTGTTAGGCCCCAGTGGTGGGTCACTCGGTTTTCGACCTCAGCGGTCGTTCGCCTTTTGCTGTTAGACCCTAGTGGTGGGTCACTCGATTTTCGACCTCAGCGGTCGTCCGACTTTTGGTGTTAGGCTCCAATGGCGGGTCACTTGGTTTTCGACCTCGATGGTCGTTTAACTTTTGGTGTTAGACCCCAGTGCTGGGTTCACTCGATTTTCGACCTCAGCGGCTGTCCGACTTTCGGTGTGTGACCCCAGTGGTGGGTCACTCGATTTTCGACCTCATTGGTCATTCAGATTTCGGTGTTCAACCCTAGTGGCGAGTCTTTCAGTTTTTGACCTCAGCGGTCATTCGGTGTTCATTTGGGTCCCAATGCTCATTTGGAGGTTTGGTGATTATTTGGTAGTCGAGGATTTATTCAAATTATGACCTCAGTAGCAGGTTGACGGAAATAGCCCGAAGAGGCATGTCACTCTTGGATCGAGTCATGCTTACTCGACTAGACTGGGGGGGACTACATGATATAGGATATTATACTAGACCGGTTTAATGAAAATATATTGAAGAATAAGCCTACACATGACTAGGATACGTGAAATGATGCTATTGGACAAGCCCAACTTAGGCCATAAGGTACACTCTCCCTATAAAAGGAAGCTAAGGTATCTCATTCTCTCACACTCTACATTTAATACTATACACTTGGGATTTAAAGATTTGGTGTCATATTGACTTGAGCGTCGGAGGCCCGACGCCGGGACCCCTCCCGGCGTTGGGTTCTTGCAGGTACGGAGGCCGTACGAGTCGAAGGAGCCCGAGTAAAATTAATATTCACTTCAGAATCATATTTCAATTTCTAAACTCGTTATGGATGGTTTTTCGTTTACGTTTAATAACAAGGTTGTTATTTGTTACGCGAAACGTTTCATTTGTGAGGGTTCATGTAACGCCCCGTTATTTTTATAAAAAATGTACCGAATTTTTCCAAAATCAGAGGTAAAGTTTCGCAAATCATTTTACAATTGAAAATCGATTAACGGTCATTACTTAATCCAAACTCAATATATTAGCTTAAGTACCAACTCAAGCCATTGGGAATAAACCATCCCAACTCAACCTTTAACCACATTTTCAAACCAGACTTAATATGGTGTGATCATCACTAAGATTTAAAACAATATCATAATACATAGATAATAATGACCCTACTCGCCCGTTTTATGCCACGACCACCAGCTCAACCTGAAAAGGGGGAAATAATTGGGGTGAGTAAACCAACTAGCTCGCCATGGGAATACCATGCAGTCTATTCACTATAATGACTTAAAATCATAATAGTACCATGAACACAAATCACTACGTCTACTCCTATATGGCTCTATGCTAATGTGTACACATCTCTCTCCTGTCATAACCCATCGGCAAGAGAGTTAACCACTAGCATAACCCGTCGGTGATTAAAAGCACCATAATAGGACGTCACCGGAAAAATCCATCGGTGGGTGCAACATGCATATATTAGTGGGTCACATGCATACATTGATTATCAAGCCAAGAAATTATATAGAATAACGAACATGGTAAGGTTTATCAACACCCACTTGATCAGTCGAGATAGACAGATACACAATGATCAGCAGAAGGTAGGCAAAAGGCTCGACTCCTCGTTAATCTACAATTAATAATTTTTATCTTATTATTAAAGGCTCACAAATACCTTAATCCACTAAGGCTAAAGAGACCCTTAAACTCCAAAAATTATATAAAATCATACATAAGTCATAAAATGCTGAAACTTAGCAGTTCATTGGCCAACATGCTCAAGTATCTCCGGTTAAAATTTCAGGTCAAAAGCACCACAATAGGCATGCCAACACAGAAGCCAAACTACGCATAAGAACATGATTATGATACCATCATCATCAAGAGTTTCTCTAAATTCTATACTCAACATATGAGGCTGAAAGTTGATAGACATAACTAAACTCATGCAAGACATACAAATAAAAATTTAAAATAAATATCATAAGTGTAGACTGAGAAACTTTGAATCTAATGGCAGACTGACATGCTGAGGCTTAGATATTTTTATCTCATTCAATACACATCATCAGAGGCTGAAATTCGATACACATACTCTCAACACATATCTGAATTTGTCATAAACATTTCAAACCAATATCATGATCATAGGCTGAGATATATCGACTCAAAGTTGCAGTTAAAAATAGGGGATATGAATCGAATTACACATCTGACTTCAAACAGTCCCACAACATGCTATACACATCCAAATTATCTGAAATTTCACATACATATTCGCCATTCATACAAAAAATAGCGTATAAAGTTTCAGATCGAATGGACAAGCATAGCTAGGTAAAAATTCTATTCAAATTTGCTGCAGTTTCATGGATTCGAAAATAGACAACTATTCAATCTCAAGCCATAATCTCATATTCTCAAAGGCTGAACTTAAACCACATCATAGCACATGAAATCACATATAATTAGACATAATTACAATAGGGATTCACTAGTTACCTTTCACCAGTCTTAAAATCAAAGGAAGAAATGGCTTGGTTTTGGATCGGTTGGGCACGGCTTTAAGGGCTGAGTTGTTGTGACTGAAAGAAAAGGGCCTCTACTACAAGAAATTTCGCAAAACATGACGAAAAAATTCGTCATGTAAACCTTGTTTTTAGTCACAAAAGCACAATGATGACGAAATTTTGTCGTCACAGCGATCGTCACCGTAGCCGCGTGATATTAGGTATAGGTGACAAATTTCGAATTTGTCACCAAATGTTTCACTTTTAATGACGTTTTTAAGTTTCGTCATGTTATTTGGTCACTTTTTCCTGACAATAATTTCGTCACGTTTAATATGAAAATTTTGTCATATGAACGATTATTTTGTCATAAAAAGACAAGTTTTAAATGACGAAAACTTACATTCGTCTTCTAAATATTACTGTTTAGTGACGAATTTTATTTTTTTTTATCGGATTTATAAAATTTCAATGACGAATATCTTTGTGACATTTTTGTTATAATTATCGTCATATTTCATAGAATTCGTCATAAAATAGTTGTTTTATAATTACAAAATATTTGTTGTCACAGAAAGAAAATTTTAAATATGACGATAACAAAAGTGTCACAAAAAAATAGAAATAGTGACGTTATAGTCATTGTCTCAGAAACCATACAAACGCGATGAATTCTTTTGTCATAAAATTGTTAGCTCTATGATTACGAAAAAAAGGATTGTCATCAAAAGTTTGAGATATAATGACAACATAAGTTGTCATGAAAAAGTAAATATTTAGTGATAAAATTTATTGTCATATTAACATTTTATATGGTGACAAATCCAAACAAATAAATCACAATTACATGTTGTCAAAAAAAGATTATTTCCAATGACAATTTAAAATTTGTGACTATTACAAATATAATAATTGTCATTAATTGCAAATATTTAGTGATAAATTTATTTGTTATGAAATATAATACAGTGACAAAATTTCGTCACTCTAAACAATTATGTCATTAAACAGAAAATACAATGACAAAATCTTTATAATTAATATATGATGATAATATTTTCTAGATGATAAATTAAAAAAACGACAATAATAGTAATTTTGCTAATTAAAAGTATAAATGAATAAACTAACAATCTCAAAATATTCCAAATCAAAATAATAATAATAATAATAATAATAATAATAATAATAATAATAATAACAAAGCCTAACAATCTCAGGTTTTGTTTCCAATCGCAGCCATGAAACCCATAAGTTTGTCGATATTTGCACGTTGTTCCACTTAGATGGTCTTTCAAATCACCAACTTGCTCCTTAAGCTCATTCACTTCAGATTCCTTTTCAAGCTTTACTTGCGACTCTAGAACTATCACTGAACATTAACTGAACAAAGTGGCAAACATATTAACTGTACAAACATATTAATGTATATATTTATCAAACTTTTGTACAAACATTATGCTTATATCTCCATATTAACGCTTATCTACACCTCAATTAGTTGGAAAGTATGGAAAACAACACGGAAGGCAAGCAAACCAATATTGAGAAAAAGAATTGTGAATTACTTGATTAGTGTAGAAGAAAGTATAACATGGTGAGATGTTGGTTCAACACATTATGTGCTAAAGCATCTTGATGCATTAAAAGTATGCATTCGAAGATTAATGGAGGCTTACAACACTTTCAAGAAACATAATAATCATCGAATCTTCAATAAAATGCATATGCTTTATCTTCAACAATGAGGATTATTTAGAGACAATAATGTTATATAGCAATTATAACAGTCACACGCCATTTGATAATTTTCAGATTCTAATTTCAACACGTTATTACACATTCTTATAAAAAAATAATATATCTCTAGCTCTTCTTTGGGGTAAAAAATTGTAGGTGTTTAGAATACTTTTGGAAAACTTGTAATCTATACCAACTGCATATAGTTTGCTCACTCATAGCTCCTCAATCTAATTGTATAAAATTATTTACTTATAAATTCCATTAATCACATTAATAGCACGCGTCTCTAAATATCCACAGCAGCTAAACCATCAACCAAAGAACAAAAAACAAACCAAGTAGATAAATTAAAAAAAAAAAACTAAAAACAACTAATAAATTGAAACCTATAATATAAAAAAATTCAGAACCTGGGAACAAACTAACTAGAACACTAAGCCAGAGCAGCTGATCAAAACTAAGCAACAATAGCTAAACCACTACAACACTAAGCTACGGGCAACAACTGATCAAACTGAACTAAAAGGTGCAGATGATAAAACTGCAAAAACTGAACCTATCTAGAACACTAAGTCAAATCAGCTAAACAAACATCCAGAAACCAAACCACATCCAGAGACAAAAAACAAAAAACAAAAAACAAAAAAACAAATCAATCAGAGAAAGCAAAAAATAGAAACAACTAAGAGGACAGTTATACACACTATAAACATATTAGTATATTAATGTAAATATTTCAAAACCATACAACCCAAATTAGCTAAGCTATCAGAGTAGCTAAACGTACCAATGATATCATTTGCCTGGGGTGATTGCAGATGCTGATTACCCTGATGTGATGGAGGATCCAGACTACTTTCAGTTTGCTGAGTGCTCTGATTTTGCAGAGTGCCCTCGTGTCGTTGAGTTTGAGGAGACTGATTTGGCATGTTGACCTCGAACATGTGATTCTCTGTTTGGCTTCCATTAGACAAACTATCTTTAGGTTTAGTTTTTGTCGATCCCTCGTTCACTTCATCTGATGGAGTATTTGTTTTCTCAGATTGCCTGCTTTTACTCCTATTGGATGTCCAGGGTGCTAAAGCTCCTGCCTTGGTCATGTGATCTTTGAGATTCTGCCGAGAATTATTTGGTATGATTTTTATTTTTAATTCCAAACTAATCCAGGAGCCATTTCAAACAGTCTGTACGAGGCAAATTAAAAAAAAAAAAATCCATCAGAATGAATGAATAACATAAGCCAGGTAATTAATTATTCAACACTAAAATAAGGTATAACAAAAAAATCTACTAAGCATCGTCAGTCCTATTGAACTATGGGTAAAAAATTATGTAAAACATAAAGAAACGGGATGTTACAAGAGGTCTTCCTCCAGAACACAATGGTGTAAAAGAGCTTTGATAATTGTTAGCCTAATCTTTGACTTATACGAGTCATAACATAATGGTGTAAAAGAGCTTTGATAATTGTTAGCCTAATCTTTGACTTATACGACTGATAAGGAGAGGAGAGATATTAGCAGAAGATACGATCAAAAGATTGTTCGGTCGTTATCTACCTTAAATAGATAGAGTATACCAAAATGAAATAAGTAGTGAGCGCCAAATGAAAATTTTTTACCGCCAATGTTTTAGTGCATAACATTGGCCAAATTCAACCATATTACCTTTTTTAACCTAATTTTATAACAAAAAACTGAAAAGAAAAGGGCTGATCAATAGGGAAGAAAATTAAGGCCCCGAACCTGTAGTGCCCGAACAACATGGGCATGATGATGTCTCTGACGAGCATCTGTACCGGCATGAACTACGACCGAACATTAACTTTTTTGGGGCCGTCCCTCAGCCCTGAACCTGTGGTGCACAGACATTGAATTTTTTGGGGCACATACCAGGTCGTCAGACCGCACCACCCCCAACCTCACCCTCCGCCGCCATCGACCGCCATAGACCTCTGGATCGTGCATAATCACCCTACCCATCCTCGTCCTCGCTGCCGATTTCCAGCTGCAGGTGGCGGACGACATCTTAGTCAATTCAGATTCTCTCATGAAATTGATATGGCTTTTAGTTGTTTCACAGGACACTATGAAAATTGTTCTTCAATTGGTGAATTTAGTGCCGCGATTGTTGGGCTTTCCGCAGGATTAAGCTGAATTTTAGGGTTTGGTTCTATCAGATTTAGGATATTCGACTGAGATTATAAGGGAGATGGTGAGATCGGGTTTTTACTTTTATTTTTGTGGTGTACCGATCGAGTGATGAGTGAGTAGGGTGATTGTTAATGACATTTTAGCAATTTTATGATATTCTAAGGATAGTAAAGTAGTTGACATAATAAAAATATAGTAAATTATATATACAAAAAATTGTTAATTAAATATTATGTCAATTTAAGTCATTCAAACTAGTACGAATCCCGTGTGATGCACGGGTAAGAGATATTCATTAATATTTATAAATTAAAAATACTTATTAAACAATATTTATAAATTAAAAATATAGAATCAATGTGTAATATAATTTACCCATATTAATTTATTTAATATGTTATACAAATTTAAATTGTGCAAAATTACATAAAATATGTCCATTTAAAATTACTACACAACCCGTAAGGTGCACATAATTGATAATAAATTACATTATATTTATTTCAACATAAGTGTCATTTTAAAATTATATTCATAAATTCAATTTCAATACAATGTGGTTTCATTAGATAATTATTTTGGTAAAATTTAATCATATATTTAAAAATCTACATGAATAATAAGTTAAATATTGAATTTTATATTGTTTCATTAATTAAAAAAAATTATTTTTCTATATATTATCAAAAACCAAAAGATTTAAGTAGTTGAGTAATTTATTTAACTATAGATAATTGGCTATTCTATTTTTGTCCAAGTTAATATTGACCTGAATAATTACTTATTTTCATTTTAAACTTAGAACCCAAATTTGGACTACATAATAAATCTCCTTATATATTATATATATATTTATATTATACTAATTTAGAAATTTTCTAGATTTGTTGTCCGTTGTCCTTGTCATTCAAATTTATCAACTAATTTTCTATAATTAAATTATAAATTTTAAATTTTACTAATAAACATTTGTTCAAATATATTTCTAATTTTCAAGAGAAATACATAACAATTTTTCAAATTATCATCAATATCTTATGGCAAGTTATATGTGAATATGCTAAAATTTGATAATTATATCACATTGATTTGATAAGAAATCAACCTAAAGTTCGACTTTCATACTCATACTAAATAAAATTCATACCACTTATTTTATTTTCAAAATTTTTAAACACACTTTTATCCATACCAAATCAAATTCATACCACTTAAATTTGGATAATTTATACCAAAATAACATCGCTCTCTTTTTATTCACTATAATACTAAACTATTATTATATTCCAAATTTGGTTGTCGTATAATATGCATTAATATAATTTTTAAATTAACCATCAAATTTCATTAAATGCAAATATTTTGATATTCCTATCAAACTAAATTTTATACTCTTATAACTTACGCAACATGACATTCTATTTACGCTATGTAGTATAAGAACCAGAACGCGATGAATTACATTATTAATATTGTAAAATACTTAAAGGTATACAATTTCAATATGAATGGCCGTTAAGGCGATATTACATTATCTATGCGTAAAATCGTGCGTCAGGCAGAGCTAAAAGTTTCAAATATTGATTTGTTAAAAATTAAATAAATTATTTTTTTTAACGAGAAAAAGTAAATATTGTGATAGGATATCAACTAATTTAATGCATTATATATCGAGTTTATCCATATAAATTTCGTATTATCAAAATTCATAATTTTATAATTTTTCGTTAAAATTAGAATGTATATTCCAACTTATTGCACAAATATTTATTAGAAATATATTTATTAATTATATAATAAAATAAATATATTATTCTAACTAATATAGATTAAAGTTAACCAAAAATGTTATATCTAATCAAACTCATTTGTTTCATTTGTTGTTGTAGATTGTAGATTGAATTCTTCATTGATAGTAATTTGTTTTATATGATCGTTCAATTATATCCAAGTGAAAATCTTGAAAAAAATCTTTTAAAATTTTAGTTTGCCATAAGTACTTGATTCTCTTTTAGAAAACAATCTTATTGAAAATATAAATAGATAATAAAATTATATTAAGCAAGACTTATGATTTTTCGATTATATTATCACTCTTCTAGAACATCTCACTTTTACAAATGGGAAACGGGAACTAAAAATTGCAGATAAATAAAAAATAAAATACTTGAGGACAAAAATTATGAATCAAAATTAATGAGAATATCTGTTTGTAAATTCATATATGGATTGTTGCGACTAAATCATATTAATTGTAATAGATATGGAATGTTGCGATTGTTATATATATTAATAGCGAATCTTTATTTATATTGAAATCAATAGATAAATCTATTCCATAAGAAATGAAAATTACCCTAAAATAAAATAAAAATATTTTTGAAATTCGAAATTAAAGCTCTATTGGCGGGATTTTTTGAAAAATTTTTAAAACAATTACTAAGTTTAGTAATTTTAAAATTTTTAGGCAGAATTTTAGTTTCTATTTCAAGTAAATACAAACATTTATATATATATATATATATAGATGTAGATACTTGACTAATTAATATTAACTTATACATATCCATTATAGTTAAACTAGTACATACTCCGTCCGATGCACGAGACATAGATATTAAATGAGTTATTTTCACATGCTCTGTCCGTTTATGTCTAAAATGCAATAGAGTTATCATCTATTTTTCAACTCTTTTAATCAACATCAAATATAAAAAAATAGGATTATAATCTATTTTTCACCCCTTTTAATCAGCGTTGTTTTTTAGCCAGCATATTAAAGATGAGCATATTAGGGCTAATTTGTAAAATAATTAATATATTATCCACTAACACATTTATACTAGTATAAATTTGATTTTAGTTATATATTTATTTCTTGATACAAGAGAAAATAACAGTATTACGTGTTCTTGTTCACCATATAATATTTAATTATTATTTTACTTTAAACTTTGTTGTCATATAATGTCATTATTTTTTTATAAAAGTTATAGAAGTTGTACGTCTTATTTTTCTTTTTATTTTGTGTAGTGAAAAATATTTAATGCATGTTAGTGTTATTTATTTATGTAATGAATTTAAACTATGTAAGTAAATTTAAAATTAAGTATAAATATTTTACAAAATATACACACATGTTTTTCTAGAATTTAATTTTGTATACTAATTAAACAATTTTGATTTAGCAAATGCCAAGAACTCAATCCCTTCTATAATCAAGATTTTTATAATTTGCATTATAAAGATTTATAGTTTATTTAACATACTCTGCAATGAAAATATATTTTACAATAATTTCATTATTGAAAGAAATTAAAATAATAAAATAATCAATATTGCCAATAATATACAAATAAATTAATAGATTGTTATAATAAATAATCTATTAAATTATTTGATATTATTATAATAAAGAATTTATTAATATTATATTTAAAAATAATATAATGAAATAATATTTTTTACTTTATTATATTCGTTTAAAATTTTTATTTATTTTAATTTATTATTTCATAATAAGTTATTTGATTTATTATTTTATTTATTTTATTTTACTTTACCATTTTTTATACTTTGTTATATAATATTATATTTATTTTATTTTAACTGATGTACTCTATCTTATTTATTAATTTAATTTTATCATTATTATCTTTCATTTCCAAATTTATATAACTAGTTTTATTTTAATAAATAATAAATATAAAAATATATTTAGATTTAATTTAATCTTAATGCACTCTATTGTAATAAATTTTATCTTACGTTATTTTAATTTATTTTTTTCATTTAATATATAATTTATATTAGTATATTTTATTATTATAAGTTTATATCTTGTTAATATAATTTAACATAATCTGCATTATTTTCAAAATTTGATTTTATTTATTCATATGTAATGCCTATATATATTAAACGCTATTAAATTTAGAATATTACTTGGATTGGTGTGATGGTTACAATGTCAATATGCAATCTTGGGGGGTCACAAGTTTTATTTTTTATCGCCATGTCAGCACTAAAAACACAGCGATTTATTTTCTGTCACAGTTACTTTTGTCATAATATGTATTGATGTGACGAATTTAGATGTATTATAATATATCGTCACAAAAGAAAGTTCTATAACTACGAGTTATGCGTAACTGTCATTTTAAATAAACTAAAAACACAACGAATTTGATTCGTCACAGTGAATTTCGTCATAATATGTATTAATGTGACGAATTTAGATGAACTATAAAGTATCGTCACAAAAAAAGAATTATATAATGACGAAATTTTTGTAAGCATCACTTTAAATAAATAAAAAACAACGATATTTATTTTGTCGCACTGAATTTCGTCATAATTTGTAATAATATGACGAATTTAAATGTATTATAATGTATCGTCACAATAAATAACTATATAATGACAAATTAGTCGTTAGCGTCATTTTAAATAACCACAATTGTGACGCCATTTTGTTTGTCACATTAAATTTCATCACGTGTTATATACATGTGACGAATTTAGATGTATAGGTGACGAATTGATGTGCATTGTCATGAAAAATACCATTATGTGAAGAAAAATAAATTCTAAGATGACGAATGTAGTAGTCGTCGTCGTATGCAATGATGTAATGACGATTTCTTAAATTCGTCACCATAAGGCAACATACGGTGACGATTTTTTTTTTCGGCACATGAATTTCGTCACTTTTTGGCAGATTTCTTGTGTATGCTTGGGCCGAATTACGACATTTTGGGCTGAGAACAATAATTGCTAAGGGTCAAAACGGATTGAAAACGGTTTTACGCGATTGAACCGTAAATTGTCGTACAAGTAAACTAATAACTAAAATTAAGAAACCTAAGCCATCCACATAAACTAAAAAATAAAAAATAAAGTCCATCATTTAATAACACAAGAACAAATGAAATTAAATCATTCAAGTCAATTACACAAAAGCGAGCAATTAATAAATAATCGAAAGCAAACAATAATATAATGAAATAAAAACAATTAATAATAATTGAAAGCAAGCATATGATGAAGTAAAAGCAATTAATAATAATCAAAAGCAAGAAATAATATAATGAAATAAAAGCAATTAATAATATAAATGCAAGCAAATAAATAAATAAACACGGAATATCATTTAAAACGAAAGGGACGCTACAATCTACCTCCTTAAAAGATTTTTGTCTTCGGAAATACAAAAGTATAGGTAACTCCAAAGGGGTGAAAGATACAGGAGAGAAATTTAAACCGAGAGGCTCGAATATTCCGTCTGAATCTCGTCCTCGCTCTCCCAAGTCGCATCGCCCTCACCCTGCGACTCTGCTGGACTTTGACGAGTACCCTTCCCGGTTCCTCAACTGATGGACCCTCCGATCAAACAGGCCACCGGTACCTCAACACAGGTAGGATCTTCCCCAACACGCAGATCGTAAAAGTTCACCAAGTGCCCCGGGATCACGTACATGTCCCCTCAACCACGAGGCGCAAAACATGTCATGCCCTCCCGTAAGCCTTAATGGTTGAGTCTACCGTCAGGCTAAGTCGTCAACTCGGTCGAGAATCTCAAAATGGCTGATAAAGCATGGCTGCAGCTTCATCTCTTTTCGGGACTAAAGCGTACAACACCTCTATCCGTATCTAAATCTTGTACGATACCATCGAAGTCATCGCTTAATAACCCTCGCTATAAGCGAACATACCCATGGAAATAAATTCTCACACAACAACACATCTATCAAGCACCCACGACTCCAACCAGTCTCTTAGTGTCTCAATAGTATGCACTGACTGTTCAATCGATTGGGTTTGATACGTAGGAACAAGCTTCAGTCTTGTGCCCGGGTCACGCTGAAAACTCACCCACGATCTCATCATAGACCGTGCATCTCCGTTAGAAACGGTCGACACGGTACCCTATGCAGTCGGTCTAACTCCATTACACTCTCACTATTCGTAGACTCGATCCCTACGAAACAAACTCGATCCCTACGAAGCAAACATGCCTCTGCTCGAACTTTAAGGCTCCACATGATATCATTGTGAAACCTTGCCAACTCGAGAAACTCTCGCGGGTGGCACAGAAAACTCATCGACAATCCTCACTTAATCGAAAATCATTGATTAAGGAGTTCATACAACGGTCTTGTGTAACTTGGTGCTCTCGGTTCAAGGCTCGAAAGAAAAGTTCTAAGAGATTAACAATATAGTTTGGCATGGAAAACTGGTCGGACAGTTCAGAGAGGAATCAATGGTTTGGGGTTGGTGCACTGTCACCCGAGAAGCGGCACGCTAACTGGCGCTGCATACGCAGGGCGCTGCGACGCGCGCGCGCACCTTCTCGGGAACCAGCTGCAAGGTCGAGGTTTGCACTAGCTTTCTTGGGAGTTCGTGCGTTCAGTGATGGCAGCTACAGCTCGTGTGCGAGTCCACAGTCGGCTGCGCGCTAGCCTCGCGTCTCTCAGCACGGGCGTGCTGCTCGGCCACCACTTTGCATGGCTACACCCGGATAGGGCCGGCTTTCGACTCATGGTTCCAACAAGTAAATTCTAATTCAAGGTTAACAACAACAACCAAAGGTAACCAAAACAAGGGGTTTTCATGGTTTTTTCAAAAGTTTTCAATCAATGTAATAACACCAACGATTCAAGTCAAAACAAGGCTAAGTCCAAGGCATAAAAATTGAGTTTCAAATCTACTATTTTTCAGAATCCAACACCATCTCGGCCACTCCTTGGCTATTCAGACTATCTCTTCTACAATTCTCTCCACAATTTTGGCACTTATAGAACACATAGCCTCTACTCGAACATCAAGTCTCTGTCCGATTCCACGGCGAAACTCCTATCTTGTTAACTCGAGAAAACTCTTGCCAGTGGCATAGGAAACTATCACTAAGCTGCTCGGTACAACCTTATTTCGCGGAGTGGGTCCCGCTACTAGTGATGCCAAACACCACTACGTATGGATGACTACTCTGCTATTTTGATCTCTAACTGAGTATTCTTCCTAATTAGCATCTCTTGCTGAGCACTCAAATGTCTAGCTCATCTCGACCCTTCCGACTACAAGCCTCGGCCGACACGTCAGCTCTCCAGGTGGCTAATCGTGCCAGAGATCCTAAACGAGGTTAAACAATCTTTACTGCCCAAAATTTCACACTTCGAAATCTTATCGTAAATCCTCCTCTTGTCTAAGTGTTTTTAGTATCGACTTTAGATTCTCCACGATGTTTCCAGAATAGACCACGATGTCATCGACATACTTGACGACTAGTTGGTCTTAGACTTCCTTAGTAGCGGTTAATTATTCTTCGCCGTCATTCTATTGGGCTCACGATAGTCGATGTACAACCTTCTTATTCATGAAATGGGTCGGTGGTTCCGGTGACAAGTTGATTGCAAACTCGCCTTGCTCGTTTCGTGGTCCTCGTGGCAACTCTTTCGGACTCCTAAGTACCCGTGAATGAATGGTACGTCCTTCGGCGATGGTTGCTTCGTCTTGCTCCTGTCGGTGTTTCCCAAGTGTTACGTTCGGCTTCCTTGTCTCGTTCTCGATGACGACCTTCAAAATTTTTGGCTACCCTCCTCTTTCAGAATCTTCATAGTCTTTAACATGTGAGTCACTCTTGGAATTGCTCCCGTCTTTACTCCAATTATTATGTTTTGATTCTTAGCGGCAACACAATTTAAAATTTTACATCCTTTGCAAACAAATAAAGACAAACGAAAAACCCAAAATGCTCAGCCTTATTCGTAAACAATGTCTCAAAACTGAGTCAACATTAGAAGAGAAGATAAACACAAGTTTGCAAAAGTTTAGCAAAAACAAAAACTATAGAAAACAGAGAAACACTACTCCTCCCTCAAAGTACTTGATCAACTGCTCCCTTCTCGTTTGGTTCTGCTTCATCCCGGGCTAATATGAATACACATGATCTGCCTCTTCCTATGTTAACCTTCGAATTCCATGCAAGAGAATTGATAATTATCGCTTTTCTCGAGGCTTAGCCACCTTCGAGAGTCGCGACAGCATTAACGTACTTGACCTTTAGAAACCTCATTGGTGTTGAACAACAATGTGTACAAGGCACTTGTTTCCACCCTCGCACTCAATTGATGGATTCTATTATGTCTCCGGTAGTCCTCTTGTCAACTGCTCCAGACTTTTAAATAATCCCGCAAGCTTGGGACTTCTTCGGTGGCCTATTCCATCATAGAGCATCCAGAATTCGTTTGCAAGAAATCCGTGATTGATGGGTCTACTTCTAGATCTGAAGTGAACCGGTGGTTGTGAGCTCCGATATGTTTGAACCGCCTCCAAATCGTTGCTAGACCGCGACAACACCTGCAAGAATTCAACGCTGGAAGTGTTACCGGCGTAGAGCTTCCGACGCTAAAGTCAGTATGTGAAAGAGATGAAAGATCTGCTCTGAGATGAGCAGCAGCAGCAGGAAGAAGGAGAAGTCTACAGAATGAATAGAGGTTAGGGTTTAGGGTTACCTCAACCCTTTTATATAGAAAGGAACACTTAATTGAAGTACCCAGAATACCCCGGTCGGTTTACCTGAAGTGTCCAAAATATCATGGTCGGTTCGTCTCCCCTAAATTCTTAGTCATCTCAAGATTCCTTCTTATCTAATGAATATTCATCCTCATTAAGGAGACTTCTCAAGAGGTACTGCAAGTGTCTTGAGTCGTCAGTACATTTTGGGCCTCGAGGCGCAAGGAGTCGACCTCAATCTTCAGAAGGTCGACTTAGGATTTGCATGAGTGTATTCAGAAGCTAAGCTGTTCGCCTTCTTAGTAGAGGTCGACTTGGAAAGTCGACTACGTGAAGTCGACTTTGAGGATGTCGACTTTAATGACTTTATTGAGACCGGCTTCGACTACGGGGTGTCGACTTGGTGACGTCGACTTCAGTGCTATTCAGTCGACACGTAGATGGTTCGATTCGCCCTTCTTAGTCGAGTAATAAACACTTGGACCGGTATATCGTAATGTGGCTATATCATCTAGTTCCCCCCCCTCCCCTCAAAAAAAAAAAAAAATTACTCTAAGCGGTCTAGAGCTTAAGAGTAAATTTCGTGGTCAAGTGCTTCTCTGGGTCTTGCTTGTTATTCCTTTCTCGATATCAAGGTTCTTCGAGGTATTTTTGCTCGACTTGCGACAGTCGTCCTTAACCTTAACCGTGGTATCATGCTTGAGTTGTTGCATTAGCAACTTGTCTTGTCATCTCATTAAGTAACATTGTAATCCCTCATGATTGTTTTTCGGATAAGTCTGACGCTCTGACATCCTCTTAGATTTTGAATTTCAAATTTCGAAGCGGCGCGCGTCGCTTCAATTCCAAACTCTTTGAATTCCGCACCCAATAGCGATCGTTGATTCTCACTTTGATTCGGGGGTCAGTATTTCATTACTTTGTATATAAATACTTCTCTTCCGTGGACTAAACCACTTTTCACGCTCTCAAACTATCCAAACTCTCTGAATTTTCTCGACAATTTCTGTGCTTTCGGCTTCTCCGACATTCAGCATTCCTCTTCTTCAATCAAGACATCATGTGTACGTTCATTATCCTTTCTTGTTTCTTCAAATTTTATGTTTTCTCTGGGTTTTTTATTTTGATATCCCTAAGTGTTCCTTGTGCTCTTCAAAATTTTCCTATATTTTCTGGTGACTTTTAGCATTAGATCTTCAACATATGAACCTCGCATCGTTGATGTGTTTGTTAGAAAGTCGATTTAGGGCACGAGGTCGACTTCGCTTCCCTTTGTGGGTCGACTTATTAATTTTGTCCTGTCGAGTCAATTTGAATCCAGAGCCTTTGTCACTCCCTCATGCTTTCTTGTTTTCGGTCCAGTTGAGTCGAGAAGGTTAAAGGTTTTAGGTCGACTCATCTTCTCATTTTGTGACACTTAAGTGTTTTAGTTTGTGTTCCGCGTACTGATCATCACATTTTTCTTCTTTCTATATTTTTTCTTTAGCTTCCGACTTCGCTTCCCTTTCTGGCTCCCTTATCGTCGGATTGATGAGTACTCGAGTTTGGATTCTGTTCAGATAGTCGACTCCAGGCCGGCAGTCGAGCAACAAAACTCTCCTACTTCTGACGTATCTTCTTTCGGCATTGATTGGGATGCGTATAATCAGGCACTCCTGTCTGGTCAATTAGCCGTCGAACTCCGTAACTCTCCTCAAGTCGAGAATCTTCGCCTAAGCCTCATTCCTTGAGGTATTCCTCTTAGGTTATTAGATATTCCTGTATATAGGACGAGTCTTGTACATTTACCAATAATTGCTCCTCTCGTCGAGCCTCAGAATAATGTAACATTAGCCTGTCCATTAGTTAAGGTAGTTGTTCTTAACCTTTTTCGTATGCCCCTGCAGCCGAAATCGATGACTTTAGGGCTTAAAGTGGTCTTCCTTCCGACTAGGAATTGATCGCTTCTAGCCCCAACGACGACCCCCTCCTGGCTGTTATACTTTCTTCGTCGACCAAATAATGTTCGGTGTGCGATTTCCTATCCAACCCGAACTACTTTCAATCTGTAACTTGTATGATATACCCATAAATCAATTTACCCCCAATTCTATTCGCATAATGGTGGCCTTCATCGTTGTCTACAAATTAAGATTAGGTAGCTTCCTACCTGAGTTTTTTCATTATTGCTACGGCTATCAGTTCATAAAAGGTGCCCACTAATTGGGTCGTTGCTCTGGAGTGACCTTCCTTGAGGACCTTTCTTCTAATGTCACCGAGTGGAAGACGAAATTTTTTTTCATTCGTTCTGCTCTTAGCCAATACCCCTTTCACTAATGCTTGGATAACTAGCAAGGTCAAGCAACGTAAGCGTCTTAGATCTAACTTGTTCGCTGCCATGCTCGACGAACTTAGTAAATTCACTTACAGTGCTCATCAGTTGGTTAAGGAGAGTTCTCTCCTTAACCATGTGGGTATCTGTGTCGATGGGAATGCTCCTCGACTCGATGACCCCAGTAAGCTTACTCCTTGTTTTGAATTTGTTCTCGCTACCTTGTATGAAGTCGACTTCTTATTTCGACCATTCATGTTGCGATCACTAACCTTTCTTGTTTTGATTCAGTTAAAACACTCAAGCGTTTCGAGGCGAAGTAGAAGGCTGGTGACAAGACTGCCAGTCGTCGCATGCCTCCGAAGAAACCCGACGGGAGTTCTGGGTCGGGTATGCAGGAGGCACAAGTTGAGAAGACTGCTGTTGAGAAGTCGAGGGTTGAAAATCCTCCTTCCGCCAAGCTGCAAAAGCCCTCAGGATCCAGCTCCCGCAAACGGGCCCAGGACGAGAGGGACGTCACCCTGGTACCTGACTCACTCAAGCGCCAGAAGCGCATGAATAAAGGAAAATGGTCAACAAGGCTCCCCATCCCTCTATCACTGTCGAGAACGTCACGGTTGGGATGCCTTCTCGACTATGGAATCATCTGGAGCTCTACAAGGTGGTGGAGTACCTCAACTCACTCATCCCCCTGGCCGACAAGGTTCGGGTCGACTGCGATTCTTACGGCCGGGCTAACTATGCCATTCTTTCTCTTTCTCAGGTATTCCTCTTACTCTTTTGGTGTAGTCTACATCATTTCCCTTTTATTTCGTTATTTCATCTTTTATCTCATCTTTTTCAGTTTCTCGCTTCTACACTTCCATCTCTTCTTGAAGAGAGTAAGGCGCCCAGCTCCTCTGCTAAGGCCCTCCAAGCCAAATATGATGCTATGTGCAAGGAGTTTGATGAGCTGAAAGAAGACATGGAGGCGTCCAAGCACTGGTCGAAAAGCTAAAGGCCAATAAGGTGGTGGCTCGGTACAAAAACGAGAAGCTGAAAGTCGATCTCGAGAAGGCTCACGAGGAA
This sequence comes from Striga asiatica, assembly GCA_008636005.1. Taxonomy (NCBI): domain Eukaryota; kingdom Viridiplantae; phylum Streptophyta; class Magnoliopsida; order Lamiales; family Orobanchaceae; genus Striga; species Striga asiatica. The sequence goes on along the minus strand of BKCP01011625.1, from coordinate 217,972 downwards.
GGCTTAGTCGAGAGAGAGGCCGGGGTCGAAGAGGGGCGCAGGACGTTTCTAAATTCCCCCATGGGCTCTATTTTCCTCGAGACCTACCGCCAAGAGGTCGTCCAGGCTTTCTGCAACTCCCCTGCTTTTCTTGAAAAACTCTGCCCAGCGAGCCTTCAATATTTCGAGCATACTTTCGCAGTGTGGAAGTCGGCTGTGGCGGGTACGGAACTCGCTGGAAAGCTTGATCGTGAGGCAGTCAAGGAGACGCTTCCATTCTCAGCGGGTTACCAAGGTGTTGAATCTCTTACTGAGGATTACCCATGGTGGTCGGGACTCAAGGCTCAAGCCATCCGTAAGGCTGGTCTGAGTACTCAACTCGAGGTTCCCCCCACCCCCTTGACCAGTCCGACCGAATTAGTCGGGTCAAGTGGGGATGATCATGAGGAGGAAGTCGAGGAGATTGAGGCCGAGAAGCAGGGGACAAAGCCGATTGCTGACGAGAACGCTGAGCAGGGGGATGAGAAGGCTGAGAAAGATGCTACCGCCGAAAAAACTGAACCGTTGCTATGGAAGGTGTAGATGACATTGCTGAGAAGTTGACTGCCGACTCTTAAATATGATTGTCTAATTTGGGTTGTGCCATTGTTTTAGGATTTTTTTGAAGTAGTAGTTTTTTCTTTTTCTTTTTGATGATGCTATGATTTTCCGTTCTCGACCTATATTTTGTGTCTCCATCAATATATATATCCTTTCCATTATGCTTTGTCTTCGTATCCTTTCTGCATTTTGTGGTTCGAGTTACTCTATGTCATCATTGCTGCTTGTTTTTTTTGCGTGACGAGTTGTGTACGATATCTTTTTTAGACTACTTCCAAGTCGAGATAGCAGTTTCCGTGCGCTGAAAATTAATCAGCTTCATAGCTGATAATCGTTAGTGTTGCACATCGTGTTCTCCCAACCCGTCCTGCGAGCAGGTCAAAGTCGAGCAAGAGAATTTATCAGCTTCATAGCTGATAATCGTAAGTGTTACAACTCGTCTTCTCCCAACCCGTCCTGCGAGCTGGTCGAAGTCGAGCAAGACAATTTAGTAGCTTGAAGCTGATAATTCAAAGTTTTTCAACTCTTCTTCTCCCAACCCATCTTGCGAGCTTGTTCAAAGTCGAGCAAGAGTTTTATCAGCTTCATAGCTGATAATTTGAAGTTTTTCAACTCATCTTCTCCCAACCCATCTTGCGAGCTGTTCGAAGTCGAACAAGAGTTTTATCAGCTTCGTAGCTGATAATCTGAAGTTTTTCAACTCGTCTTCTCTCAACCCATCTTGCAAGTTGTTCGAAGTCGAGCAAGAGAATTTAGCAGCTTCATAGCTGATAATTCAAAGTTTTTCAACTCGTCTTCTCCCAACCCATCTTGCGAGCTGTTCGAAGTCGAGCAAGAGTTTTATCAGCTTCGTAGCTGATCTGAAGTTTTTCAACTCGTCTTCTCCCAACCCATTTTGCGAGTTGTTCGAAGTCAAGCAAGAGGTTCATCAACTTCGTAGTACATAATCTGAAGTTTTTGAACTCGTCTTCTCCCAATCCATCTTGCGAGCTGTTCGAAGTCATAATCGTCGGCTTCGTAGCCTTTTCGGGATTCCACTCGAAAGGTACAACTTCGTAGTTATTAAGTTGACTTACTGATTCCACTCGAAAGATACAACGTCGTAGTTGTTAAGTCGACTTCGTAGTCGTAGGCTTCGTAGCCTTTTCGTGATTCCACTCGAAAGATACAACTTCGTAGTTGTTAAGTCGACTTTGTAATCATGGGCTTCGTAGCCTTTTCGAGATTCCACTCGAAAGATACAACTTCGTAGTTGTTAAGTCGACTTCGTAGTCATGAGCTTCGTAGCCTTTTCGAGATTCCGCTCGAAAGATACAACTTCGTAGTTGTTAAGTCAACTTTCTAGTCGAAAGCTTCATAGCTTTGTTCGAGATTCCACTCGAGATTACAACTTCATAGTTGTTTAAGTTGAATTCGTAGTCGAAGGCTTCATAGCATATTCGAGATTCCACTTGAGATTACAACTTCTAGTTTTTTAGGTCGACTTCGTAGTCGAAGGCTTCGTAGCCTTTTCGAGATTCCACTCGAGGATATAACTTTTAAATTAGTCGGCTACATAGCCGTTTTGAAAAATTCAATTTTTCAGATAAATCTCAACAAAGTCGATAAGTAAATGTAAGACATAATTGAAGCATGTCTTGAAATTCATTTCATTACTGAAGTCGAATTAAACATTGTTCAGTACAAAAAGAGTTAAACATTGCCTTAAGCATAGAAGGGTTTGAGATGAACCATGTTCCAAGATCGTGGTAGTTATCGTTCTGTTCCATCTTCGAGCTCATACGCTTCTCTCTCAAGCATCTTCGTAATGGTGTAGGGCCCTTCTCAGTTGGCTTCGAGCTTCTCGACATGCTTGAGTGCATCTGCTCGCTTGAGGACGAGATCACCTACTTGAAAACATCGCGTTCGCACCTTTTTGTCAAATAATGCTCGCATTTTCTACTTGTACTCGACCGATCGCATCCAAGATTCTTCTCGCCCTTCTTCAATCAAATCGAGGGCTTCCTCAACCACTTCCTCATTTTTCTTGCTCTTATAGAATGTCGACCTGTGAGAACTTAGCCCAATTTCAACTGGCAGAAGTGCATCCATCACATATACCATGTTGAATGGTGATTGGCCCATCGAGCTTCTCGGAGTTGTACTGTAAACCCATAGGACAGTTGTCAATTCGTCATTCCAAGCTCCCGACGCTTTCTCCAATCTCTTCTTCAACCCTTGGAGGATGGCTCTGTTTGTCACCTCGACTTGACCGTTTGCCTGAGGATGTGCAACTGAGGCAAATTGTTGCTTAATCCCCATGTCGAGGCACCACTCTTCGATTCGTTTCCCCTCGAATTGAGTTCCATTATCTGAAATCAGCACTTTTGGGATTCCAAATCGACAGCAGATGTTATTGAACATGAATTGTATCATTTTCTCCTCAGTGATTCGCGCCAAGGGTTCCGCCTCAACCCACTTGCTGAAGTACTCGACTGCGACTACCAAGAACTTCCTTTGACCCGTCCCCATTAGCAATGGACCCACCAAGTCGATTCCTCATTGAGCAAAGGGGATCGGGCAGTTGATGGTCGTCATGGTTTCAGCTGGAATATGAGTGATCTGCCTATGTCGCTGGCATCGTTCGCACTCTCGCGCCAACTTTTCTGCCATTGTTTGCACTTTTGGCCAGTAGTAGCCTGCTCGCAAGGCTTTTCCTACCAAAGCTCGAGATCCTGTGTGTGCTCCACAACATCCTTCGTGAATTTCTCTCAAGACATGATTTCTTTCTTCCTCTGAAACGCATCTCAAATGAGGCCTTACAAACGACTTCTTTGTATAGGACCCCATCAACTTCAAAATACGTACTCAGATATCGTGCAACCTTCTCTGCCTCTTGTTTATCTTTAGCAGGTACTTGCCCTTGCAGAAGTTCTCGAATCGACTTCCTCCAATCCTCATTTTCCTCGACTTTCAAAGTTTCGCCCAACACACTTCCTTCTAAGTGCATGGTTGTAATGTGATATCCCATCTTTCCTTCATTTGAACTCGTGATTGTAATATCCCATTTAGTAATTAATAAAAGTAATTATTTTAGTTCTAAGTTTGAACTAATTACTTTTATTAATAATGCTCGTTCCTAGTTTCGAGCTCAGTTATTAAGTTATTCAGTTAAAAGTTCAAGTTGAAAGTATTCTAGGTTAAATTTTATTTAATCGAGCTAGTTCAGTAATTAATTAATTCTGGTCTGTTTATTTTTATAAATGGATTTATAAGATGGGATTAATTATAATAAGATGACAAATAATAAAAATCGAGTATATTTTGATTACTCGTTCAAGATAAGTCGTGAACGGAACCAAGCATGTTCGGTTACGAGTTAAGATTATTACCGAACAAATGATTCTCGAGCCTAGCTTAGTTTTGAGTATTGATCAAGTTATAAGGATTAATTACACATTAATGTTTATTGAAGTGAAATAAGTTATTTAAGATGAAGTTCAAGTTCAAGTAACATTCCATTTTATTTAGCTAAATGGATGTAAATTTGGCCATTTCTAGTTTGAATGAGAAAGAAAAAGAATAATGAGTCGAGACAAGTTAGGTCTCGAGTTCGGTTAAGTATCCATGAACATTTAAGTTATAAATGTTCAAAGAAGTGAGAAATTTATTTAGACATTTTAGTCTATTTAAATTATTAGAGAGAAATATGAAATTTTTAGAATTTTCGTTTTTTTCGGTTTTCGATTGTAGTCGGAATTTATGTCCGATTTCAGTTCCGAGAAATAAATTAAATTATTTTCTCTCTATTTTTTTAGTAGACTACAAGACAAGAAAAATTTTTCAGCATAAAAAGGAAAAATGCCAAAAGAAAAGAAGGAAATTCGAAAATAGTAAGAATTTTCGATTTTACGGTAACTGTTCGTTTTAAGTCAGAATTTGGTTCCGTAAATTGGAGAATTTCACTAAATCTCGAATTTAATCATTGAGATCAGATTAGGATCAGAAGAGGGGCCTTTCTAAGCATTGACTATGGGTTGGAGAAGTTTACAAGTTAAGAATACTATTTATTATCTATATTTATTTTTACAAGTTTGTATTGTTTATTTTGTTAATTTCTTCACTCAATTATGATGTCTTGAAAATTTTGCCTATAAATAGAGGCCTAAAACTCAGAGTTTTGACACCAAAGAAAAGTTTTAAAAGTTATATAAGTTTATAAGAGAGAATAAGTAGTAGAAATTTTGGTGGAGTGAAGAATTTGAAGTGAAGAATCAAGTTTTTATTCTAGCAAGAAGGAGGTAATTTACTTATCTTGAAGTTATATGCTTAAGTTCATGTCTTGATGATAAGTTTACATGTTTATAAGTATGTATATCATGATTAGAAGTTGAGTTTATAATTGATCATATGAATAAAAAGAGTTAAAGTTGTTCAAGATCAATTATATGATATATGTGCTTGATTTGAATGAGATTTTGATAAAGAAAAGAATAAGCTGGAAAAGTATGATTTACATGATAAATTCTTGTGTAAAAGAGGAGTTCATGAGAACAAGAATTATGTCATTTGGCATAGTATAGCTTGAGTTATAAATTTTTGAAGTTAAGCATGCAAGTTGAATTTTATGTTCTTTATTTCAGCTGTGACTTTAAAATTGTAATAACTCGATATATACACATGATAAAATTATGAAATTTTTACGACATGCTTATATATGGGTTAAGAACATGACTGCCAAATTTCATGATTTTATGTTGAGAAATGAACGAGTTAAAATATTTATATGGCATACATGTCAAGATGATTTTATATGCAAGAGTATTCAGTATATGGTTGAGTTTTTAAAATGGAATTTTTAGAAAAAATTCTTATATGAGTGATGAGCAATTTGACCAAGTTTCAGCTCAATATGTTGAGTATGTGATTTTATAAAAATTGTTTTAAATCTCACATATTAAGAACATGATGAGAAAGTTGAGTATGATATGATTATTTTCACTTTCAAGATAATTAAGTGAAAAATAAGTCAATATCTAAATTTTGAGAAGTATGATGTATGATGAATTAAGTACTTGATTGAGTGAAAGATCAAGTTAAGATGAGTTTATAAACCATGATGATGATGATGATGGTAAAAGTAAGTTAAGTACTTAATCAAGTATAATGTGAAATATGGTTATTTTTCACATTTGAGTTATGGCATGTTATGAAACATATTGATGTTTAAGAAGATATGTTTTATAAGGTTAAGTAATTAACCTTGAGTAAAAGTAAAAAGTGAAGTTAAGTATAAACTTGAGAATAAGCAAGTTTAAGAATAGGATAAGTTAATAATCCTAAGAACTTATTGAGTATACGAGCATAGTACTTAGTATATTTGTCTATATTTGATTTAACTTGCAGATACAGTACCAGTACAGAACTTATTGAGTTACAAACGATTTCAAAGATGAAAAGGTGGGGACCCTGAATGGGTAGCACATTGAGTACGATATGTGATATGGGATGAGGAGACCATCAGTTGTCTCAAAAGTTATATCCCGAAGTTTAAGGTTTATTACGCTTGGGATGAGGAGGCATTAATTTGTCTCAAAGATTATATCCTAAGTTCTGATGGAGGCGAGACGGGCCTGAGAAATATCCATCAGAGTGTGCACACGTATCCGATTAACCATCGGCCAGAGAAATGAAAGTTTAAGTTTAAGTTACCGATCAGATATCGGTTTATGATTATCCATATTCGTTACTCACCCCCATGAGTTTTAGTTTCAGGTAACAGGTTAACGAGGAGGTGTGAGAAGAGCCGTGTGGTGTGGATCGTGGAAGAAAATGAAGACAAGCTTTAATGTGGACATTTATAAAGTTTGTATAATTAACCACGTTTCAAATATTTCTGCTACGCACATTAATTATTAAACTTGCATTTTAATGAATTTTAGATTTCAAGTTTTTATGAGAAATATGATGATAATATGTTAAATGCAAGTTTAAAGGAAATCTGTTTTAATAAGTCTAAAGAAGTATTAGACAACAGTTTAAAGATAAACGGATTTTCAAGAAGACGAGTTTAGTAGCATCCCGAGTAAGTTGCAATTATTTCGAAAAAGTTAAAGTGATATCGAAGTAAAAGGTTGCGAAAAAGTTACTCTGATAAGCGGGGTGTTACAGGTGGTATCAGAGCTAAACAGTTTAAATGCTCTGCATACTAAAAAGTTTAAAGTTTCTGAAAGAGAAGTTTTCAGAGAAGTTCAAGTTTTACAGGAAGTTTCAAGAAAACCCGACCACACCACGCTCACACCTCGTCAACTACCAGGTAAGTGCTGTACAAAGTTTTATACAAGTTTTTCAATATATTCAAATTTACTAAGTCTATGCTCGATAAGAAATCAGATGTACCAACTCTAGTAATTGGTATATATGTTCAAGTATTAAAGGGAAATCTAGTTTATCAAGTTAACTAGATCAAGAATATGAACTTGAACATTCCAAGTTAAGCCATAAGAATAAGATTCAAGTTATGATCATAAAGATTGAAGATGTAAAAATAAGATTTAAGTTATGATATGATCATAAAGATTTAAGAATGAGATTTAAGTTATGATATAAAGATTGACGATGAGATTCAAGTTAAGAAATGATTATAAAGATTGATGATGAATAAGAAGTGACGGTATTTCAGGATATAATAGCCAACAAGTACGGGAAAAGATCATGGAGGTTTGAAATAAGAACCAAAAAGCCGGATTAGATCCTGTAGGCTTGAAAACTAAAACGAAAGAGATAAAGTTTCAAGAAAATGTTCAATCTTTATAAATCAGAAATTTTGATATTCTATCAGTGGGATATCATGAAATGAGTAGAAGTAAAGTTCAAGATAAAGTTATAAGTTATTAGTACTTGTAGAATAAGAATAAGTCTACAAAGTACTTTTTAGAAATGAATGAGAATAAAGATTAAGGTATCGACATATAATAGTCATGAAGCCCGGGAAATTATGGAAACCTGAAATAAGGGTTACTAAGTCCGAATTACCTGGAGACTTGAAAATCGAACCTTAAAAGATATCAGAAATACATTCCAGATACCGAGATAAGTATTTAAGTTCTCGGAAGAATTTTAAAGTTAAGCAAGATTAATCTGGATATGTAAAAGTTAAAGATATACATGTAAAAGTTAAAGATATACATGTAAAGGTTAAAGATATATATGTAATCTTAAACATGTAAAAGTTAAAGATAGTCTTTTTAATAAAAGACTAATATGTTTCTTTGGAAGAATTATTAGTCCCCAAAGAGAGATGAGTATAAATGATGAGTTTAATGCCATAAATGAGAAATGGCGAGAAGAAGTAAGAAAAGAAAAAGATTAACCGGAACTCTAGCACAAGCTAGGTGTTTTCGGAAAATTTACAAATTCCTTAAAGTTTGGTATAGCTATTTATTAATGGTTATACTGTTCAAGTTATATGATTAGTGGTTTTAGAATGCCGCAAGGCAAAAGTTTCAAGACCACAAATGAGTAAAGTTTAAGAAGTTTAAGATCTTGATTAAATCAAGAAGTTATTTCAGTCCAGAAGCAAGTAGTATTGATGTGTGAATTAAGTTTATTCGAGTAGAGAATATTTTACACAATCAATCTACTTGATAGAAATTCCAATAGTATGGAAAGTAAAAAGCAAGGCAAAGATACAAGCACATTGTTGAGAAATTCCTAAGAAGCTAGTACAGTAATATCTTAGAAAGAGTTACAGATAAGCATAAAGGAATTCTCAACTAAGTACAAAGTTATAGTACATAAAGGGAGGGTGCGTCTCAAGAGCACAAGACTCCATAACTCTGCCACCCAGCATGGCTGTAGTTTATAATGATAGATCTAAAGGATCAAATGCTCGCTTGCGTTTGAATCCTGGAGTTTCCACAGAATCTTGAACGGTTGAGATGCTGTTCTGAAGCTTCTGGATGAGTTCAGATGATGTGTTTGCAGACTTGAATATTTCTCTTTGAAAGGGAGATATAAAAGTTTGATACACTCCTTCATCTAGAAATCCAAGCAAGTGGTGGAAATAGTTATTGAAATTTAACAAACCAATAGGTTTGGTATGAAATTTCATTTCTGCCCAAGTAGCAAGGGTAAATGCAGTCATTAAAGTTCCATATCCACCAGGAAGAATGATGAAAGCATCACAATTAGATATCATGGACATTAAACTGTCATAAATGGAAAGAGTAATCATCAAAGTAGCAGAATCTTTAACGACCTTTGATGAAGTGAGATAAAAAGGAAGGATACTTCTCACCTGGATGTCAAAGCATTTAGCAGCTATTAAGAGGTTGTTAAAGAAGTAAATACTAGTTCCTCCATAAAATATGTTGATGTTATGTTTGCCCAACTCTTTTACGAGTTGGCTTACAACATATATGTTGTGAGGAACATTTACAAATTTGGAACCACCAAGGATGCACACAGTTCTAAGAGGTTGAAGAAGTTTAGATCCTTGAGAAGATTCGGCAGTAGCCATTTATTATGAAGAGATATTTGGCTAAAAGATAGATTGCCTTTTAAAGAAGAAAGAGAGTTGCTTTTAAAGAAGAAAGTTCCGACAAGAAAGCAGTTAAGTCTTAAATGACTCTTATCTGTTGGAAAGGATAAGAAATATGTACAGTACAACAGTGACATCAAGAACAGTGTTGACAAACATGATCAGTGGAAATGATATTTTCCAGACTATGAAGTTTTTCTTCATGTTTGAACAGAAGCCATAAAGACATCAATTCTCGATGCACATATCCACTAGAATGTGTATCAAGAATCTGCTGAATAGCTTGATCCAGAGATTCCTTACTCAAGCCATTCTTGATGAAAGTAATTTTATCTTCTCGATTATTTGACAGGAAGCCTAAAGAAGTACAGAGAGTGTCGCAGTTCCTGCGGGCACATTTATGGCAGCCACCTAATCTTTTTGCTCTACGTTTCTTGGCAAAAGTGCTTCTACCCATACCTGACAGATACTTGTATGCATTGGGATATTCGCCAGATACACGGACCTTTGCTTCAATCAACCATCTTATATCATTTGGGATATTATTGAGCATGAGTATTCTTAATCTTTCTACTCGAGCTCAATAAATTCTCTTTATGATATTAAGAAGAAGAAAAGAATAGAATTTTCGGATTTTTAGCAGTGCTAAATCCATTGGTGAATCGGACCATCGTTGAGGAAGATGGAGGGATTACCGAAGGGGTTATAAAGAAGAGATGAGTATGAGATAAGTTGCGAGGTATGATTAAAGTATACCGAATGATAGAATACGCAACCAGAAGGAAATTAATGTAGCAAAAAGAAGATGTGAAATGTCAACAATAATGCAAATTGTTGTGATAAGCTGAAGATAGTATTACAGTCAGTATGCATTTAATGCCGTTGCAATCAGATGTGAGATGTCAGCAATCAGATGATAGTTGTCGGCAATAAGTGAGATGCTGCGATATTATTAATGCAGTTGCAGTAATGAAGGTAAATAAGTTTGCCTGTAAGGTTGGAATTATGATATGACCAAGAGAATGGTCAAGTTATTCCATATCAGATCATTAATTTCAACGAAATTCTCCACTATAGTTAAGTCGGATAAAGTTGAAGTTAGACAATATCCATAGTGATTTTGAGTATAAGGTTTCTCGAAAGAGAAACAAGTTGAGTATAATAAGTTATGAGTATATATGGAGATGTGACTTGTTAAAGTTTACAAGTGACATCTATATTAAGGTACAATGTATATAGATGTGCCGCACCCGAAGGGCCCCGGGTTGTGGGTAAATCATATACAATGTATCGCATAAGTATTCAGATAAGTATTTAATATCAATTATTCTCTAAAGTTATTCAGTGTGCATAGAGTTTTATGTAGCTAAGTTATGAAGTTATGTGTGTGATCCAAAGTATGTGCTTTCGCACAATGATTTTAATAAGATTTAACTACGAGGATCAGCCGAGATAAGTTATGGACCATAAGGTTCACTAGCTGGGTAATTGAGATATTTCCTCGTTAGTAGAAATGGGATCACCACATATAAAGTTTAATGCCACTGAAAAGTGAGAAGTTGATATTAACACTCGTTTTTCAGATTACGAGTTATGATGTATATATCTCAGATTCAGTATTTCCGAGGGCGGAAATAGTTTTAAGGGGGGTAGATTGTAATATCCCATTTAGTAATTAATAAAAGTAATTATTTTAGTTCTAAGTTTGAACTAATTACTTTTATTAATAATGCTCGTTCCTAGTTTCGAGCTCAGTTATTAAATTATTCATTTAAAAGTTCAAGTTGAAAGTATTCTCGGTTAATTTTTATTTAATCGAGCTAGTTCATTAAATAATTAATTCTAGTCTGTTTATTTTTATAAATGGATTTATAAGATGGGATTAATTATAATAAGATGACAAATAATAAAAATCGAGTATATTTTGATTACTCATTCAAGATAAGTCGTGAACGGAACCAAGCATGTTCGGTTACGAGTTAAGATTATTACCGAACAAATGATTCTCGAGCCTAGCTTAGTTTTGAGTATTGATCAAGTTATAAGGATTAATTACACATTAATGTTTATTGAAGTGAAATAAGTTATTCAAGTTCAAGTAACATTCCATTTTATTTAGCTAAATGAATGTAAATTTGGCCATTTATAGTTTGAATGAGAAAGAAAAAGAATAATGAGTCGAGACAAGTTAGGTCTCGAGTTCGGTTAAGTATCCATGAACATTTAAGTTATAAATGTTCAAAGAAGTGAGAAATTTATTTAGACATTTTAGTCTATTTAAATTATTAGAGAGAAATATGAAATTTTTAGAATTTTTGTTTTTTTTCGGTTTTCGATTGTAGTCGGAATTTATGTCCGATTTCAGTTCCGAGAAATAAATTAAATTATTTTCTCTCTATTTTTTTAGTAGACTACAAGACAAGAAAAATGTTTTAGCATAAAAAGGAAAAATGCCAAAAGAAAAGAAGGAAATTCGAAAATAGTAAGAATTTTCGATTTTACGGTAACTGTTCATTTTAAGTCAGAATTTGGTTCCGTAAATTGGAGAATTTTCACTAAATCTCGAATTTAATCATTGAGATCAGATTAGGATCAGAAGAGGGGCCTTTCTAAGCATTGACTATGGGTTGGAGAAGTTTACAAGTTAAGAATACTATTTATTATCTATATTTATTTTTACAAGTTTGTATTGTTTACTTTGTTAATTTCTTCACTCAATTATGATGTCTTGCAAATTGTGCCTATAAATAGAGGCCTAAAATTCAGAGTTTTTCACACCAAAATAAAGTTCCAAAGTTAAATAAAAGTGAAAGAGAGAATGAGTGGGAGAAACTTTGGAGAAGTAAAGAAGATGAAGTAAAGAATGAAGTTTTTACTTTGACAAGAAGATGAGGTAACTCACTTATCTTAAAGTAAATGTTTAAGTTTATGTTTTGATGTTAAGTTTACATGTTTATAAGTATGTATAAACATGATAAAGAAGTTAAGTTTATAATTGATTCTATGAATATAAAGAGTTAAATATATTCAAGATCAATTATATGATGTACATGCTTGAATTTGATAAGATGATGATAAATATATGAATAAACTGGAATTATATGATTTAAATGAATGATTCTTATGTAAAAGAGGAGTACATGAGAACAAGAATTAAGAGATTTAGTAAAGTATAACTTGAGTTATGAATATATGAAGATGAACATGCAAGATAAAGATTATGTTCACTATTAAAGTTAAAGTTTTCATAACTTGATGAATATGCATGATAAGATTATGAAATTTTGAGCATATGTTTAGTGATAAGATGAGATTATGACTGTTAAGTTTCAAAAGTTAAAGATGAGAAATGAATAAGTTATGAAGATAAGAAAGCATATACGTAAAGATAAGTATATATATGTGCAAGAATAGTCATAATAAAGTTAAGTTGTTAAAATGAGATGTTCATGAGTAATTTTCATATGAATGATGAGTAATTTTCATATGAATAATGAGTAATTTTCATATGAATGGTGAGTCATATGATGGAGTTTTGATATCATATATGGAGTATACAATTTAGTAAAGATTATATTAAGTATGCTATATTATATCATGAGAAAAGTTAATGAGCAAATGTGATAAGTAGAGATGATTATTAATGAGATTATTATGAACAATTCTCATAAGTGATGAACAATTTGATAAAGTTTTAGTTAATATGTTGAGTATACAATTTTATATAAATTGTTTTAAATCTCACATATTAAGAACATGATGAGAAAGTTAAGAATGATATGATTATTTTCACTTTCAAGATAATTAAGTGAAAAATAAGTCAATATCTAAAGTTTGAGAAGTATGATGTATGATTAATTAAGTACTTGATTGAGTAAAAGATTAAGTTAAGATGAGTTTATAAACCATGATGATGATGATGATGGTAAAAAGTAAGTTTAAGTACTTAATCAAGTATAATGTGAAATATAGTATTTTTCACATTTGAGTTATAGCATGTTATGAAACATATTGATGTTTAAGAAGATATGTTTTATAAGGTTAAGTAATTAACCTTGAGAAAAAGTAAAAAGTGAAGTTAAGTATAATCTTAACTTGAGAATAAGAAAGTTTAAATGAATTATTAGAAGAATGGGATAAGTTAATAATCCTAAGAAATTATTGAGTATACGAGCATAGTACTTAGTATATTTGTCTATATTTGAATTGACTTGCAGATACAGTACCAGTACAGCGCTTATCGTGTTACAAAAGATTTCAAAGATGAAAAGGTGGGGACCCTGAATGGGTAGCACATTGAGTACGATATGTGATATGGGATGAGGAGACCATCAGTTGTCTCAAAAGTTATATCCCGAAGTTTAAGGTTTATTACGCTTGGGATGAGGAGGCATTAATTTGTCTCAAAGATTATATCCTAAGTTCTGATGGAGGCGAGACGGGCCTGAGAAATATCCATCAGAGTGTGCACACGTATCCGATTTACCATCGGCCAGAGAAATGAAAGTTTAAGTTTAAGTTACCGATCAGATATCGGTTTATGATTATCCATATTCGTTACTCACCCCCATGAGTTTTAGTTTATGGTAACAGGTTAACGAGGAGATGTGAGAAGAGCCGTGTGGTGTGGATCGTGGAAGAAAATGAAGACAAGCTTTAATGTGGACATTTATAAAGTTTGTATAATTAACCACGTTTCAAATATTTCTGCTGCGCACATTAATTATTAAACTTGCATTTTAATGAATTTTAGATTTCAAGTTTTTATGAGAAATATGATGATAATATGTTAAATGCAAGTTTAAAGGAAATCTGTTTTAATAAGTCTAAAGAAGTATTAGACAACAGTTTAAAGATAAACGGATTTTCAAGAAGACGAGTTTAGTAGCATCCCGAGTAAGTTGCAATTATTTCGAAAAAGTTAAAGTGATATCGAAGTAAAAGGTTGCGAAAAAGTTACTCTGATAAGCGGGGTGTTACAGTGATTCTCGCCAGCCAGTCAGCTCTTTTGTTTTCCTCCCTTAGGACTTGCGTTAATTGGAATTTTTCTAGCCCTTGCACAAGGCTTTGGATCTCCTCGAAATATTTCATCATTGGTTCCTCTTTGATCTTGCAATTTCCCAACACTTGTCCCACAACGAGTAGTGACCTAGAATGCGCCAATATTTCGGTTGCTTCTCCTTCTATTGCGAGTTGGATTCCTTTGATGAGTGCTTCATACTCTGCTTCGTTGTTCGAGCCTTTGAACCCATTTTGATGGCAAAGTCTAGCTGCTCGCCCTCTGGAGACACGAGGACGATTCCCAAACCAGATCCTTTAGCCGCAGATGACCCATCGACATGCATCATCCATTTCTTCTCCTCTCCCTTAGTACAATTTTGGATGAAGTCGGCCATCGCTTGAGCCTTTATGGTTCGTCTGGCCTCATACTTGATAGAATATTCGCTCAACTCGACAGCCCACTTGACAAGTCGACCTGATACCATAGGTCGTCCAAGTGTATCCCCTAGTTGGAAATTTGTCCTTACCACCACTATATGATTGAGAAAATACGGCCTCAACGTTCTGGCCGTTATCATCAATGTTAGAGCGGCTTTCTCGACTTCAGCATATCTCGTCTCTGCTCCTTGAAGTACTCTGCTCGTATAATTGATAGGTTGGTGGGATTCTCCTTCCTCCCGAAGTAATACCAAGCTCAAAGACACTGTTCCTACTGAGATGTACAACACCAACTCGTCATTGGGCTCTTGTTTCGTCAGCAGAGGCAACTCACTCAAGAATTTTAACTTTTCAAATGCCATTTGCGCCTCTTCACTCCATATGAACGTTGCCGTCTTCTTAAGCAGTCTTAAAAATGGAAAGCTCTTTTCCGCTGCTCGAGCAATGAACCTGCTTAACCCTGCGATCGTCCTGTCAACACTTGTACCTCTCGGATAGTTCGTGGTTGAGCCATGTCGAGTATGGCTTTCACCTTCTCCTTGTTTACTTCTATCCCTCGCTCTGTGACGACATAACCCATGAATCGCCCTGCCCTTATTCCGAAGGCACACTTGCTTGGGTTTAGCTTCATCCCAAACGTTCTTAGTGTTTCAAAAGTTTTTCTTAAATCATCCGGGTGGGATGACGAGGATCGGCTCTTCACCAGGATATCATCCACATATACTTCCATGTGACGCCCGATCTGTGGTTTGAACATCCTATCCATCAACCTTTGATACGTAGCCCCCGCATTCTTGAGTCCAAAGGGAATCACGACATAACAATATGACCCCTTGCTTTTATGGCTTTGTTGATTTTAGCTCCGTGGTTTCTAAGTCGCTGTTTCACAGGCTTTCTCAAGGGGTCGATGTTGAGTTTGTGCTCTATTATTTCTCGGTCAATCCCCGTCAACTCTTCTGAGGAAAAGGCGAATATGTCTCTGAACTCCTTCAACAATTCCATCAATTGATATCTCAACTTGTCCTCGAGGTCTTTCCCTACTTTTGTGGTTTGATCCTCTCTTTCCTCAATTTGGATCTCCATCATCTCTCCATGCAGCTCGAGGTCACTCCTACTCGGCCTCTTCTCACTCGACATTGGTTTTTTTTCCTCTTTGATCACAGCTTGTTGGTTGGTTTTTACTGCTATCTGATAGCAGGTTCTCGACAACTTCTGATCCCCTCGAGCTTCTCCCACTCGATCGACAATAGGGAACTTCAACTTCATATGGTAAGTTGAAACTACAGCTAAGAAAGCGTTGAGTGTCGGTCTCCCCAAAATCACATTATAAGCCGACTCGACATCCACTACCACAAATCTCACCATCTTCACCTTCCTCAAGTCGCCCTCCCCCAAGACGACTGCGAGCATAGTTTCTTCTAAGGGCGCGACCTCTGATCCATTGAACCCAAAGAGTGATGTATGCAGTGGTGTGAGTTCAATATCGAATTCCATCCTTTTGAGGCAGTCGAAAAAAATGACGTTCACAGAACTCCCCATGTCGACAAACACTCTTTGCACCTCGTACCCTGACACTTGCGATGTTATCATCAAGGCGATGTTGTGTGGCCTCTCGACCTCTCCAACGTCGGCATGCCCAAAGTTCATCACTGTCCCATTCTCCTCTACTTGTTGTACCTCGATCTTCGCGTGTCAACCTCGAGCATACGCCTTCCATGCTCGATTCGAGTCTCCATCAGTCGACCCTCTGAATATCATATGAGTTACTCCCTCTTTCGGGGGGAGTTCCTCTTTTTCTGGTGATCTCGCCCTCTTGCGAAGACTTTTGCTTCTCTCCCTTCTCCTACTCGACCTCACTGTATCTATATAAATGAATTATATCAAATGCCCCGCCTTTATCAGCCTCTCGATCTCGTCTTTGATATGTCTACAATCGTAAGTTTTATGCCCGTAGTTTTTGTGAAATCGACAGTATAAGTTGCTTTTGGGCTTCACAGGTCCATCCTTCTTCGTCCTTGGCCATCTTACCACATCATCACGAATTTCTCTTTTCAGCACCTCCAATATTCTTGTCTTGGGAGCCGACAAGGGTGTGTATTGAATCGGTCTCCACCCCCTAGATCGCCCTTCACTTCTCTCTCCTCGCGGGGATCCCATCCTTTCCCCCATCAGGTGGGCTTTCTTCTCCTTTTTCTCGTCTCGACTTTCTATCTTGGCTATTTTTGCGTTTTGTAGATAATCGCTTCTGCTTCCTCCACGTTCATATATTTCGCGCACCTCCGAAAGTCCTACCAGGTCGTTTTGCCAAGGAATTCTTACATAGTCCTGGTAACAGCACCCTTGTCAGTCCTCCTGATTTAATCTCCTTTGTCGCAGTGGGCACGTCGGCATATGCCCTTGTGAATCTTGCAATGACTCCCCGTCCCTCTATTGCATGCTGGTCAACGAGAGGTTAGATTTCTCCTTGACCCTAACACTAGCAAACTAATTAAGGAAACTCGAACTGAAACCATCAAAATCCTAGATCGCTCCAGCTGGCAATTGGTGGAACCAATCTTGAGCCGACCCTCTCAGAGTCGTCAGGAAGGCACGGCATAGCACAAGATCACTATAGCGGTGGAGTACCACCATTTTCTTAAAGATTCTCAGATGTCGAGACGGGTCGGTGGACCCGTCATACCATATGTTTAATTCCCTGAAGTCTTGCGGCAAATCGGCTCTCAAGATATGTTGCGAGAATGGGTGCTCCCTCGAGCTTCTGCTCTTCTTCTCTCCTACTAGAGCTTTCAAATCGTGGACCTGGGCCATCAACTGCTCTAACGTTTCATCTCTTGCCTGCGGGTTAATAGTTCTAATGGAGGACTCCTCGTCCGCCCTCCTGTTGTGTTGCTCGTTCGACTGGCCTGTTGCTCTTGTTCCAATCATCGTTGTTGCTCGACCCGGGGTTGCTGCTCGATGCGGGGTGGTTGCTCGACCCTGTGCTGCTACTCGACCTAAGTTTGTCTCAACTGGATAGCCACCACTTCAGCAATCATTCTTTGCATCTCGCTCCTTGTTACCGTCAATGTTTGATCCTCGACTTGAGGTTGTGTTTGCGTTTGCTCCGGCACTCCTTCAATTTTCTTCCCCTCACACCGAGGCATCTCCTTTAGCTCTTTCTCCCCAACTCCTGGTTAGGGTTCAGTGTTTGGCTGGTTCCTTCCTGGGTCAACACTGGGAGCTTGACTCTAGGTGGGGTAATGGGCGTCTCCTCTCCCAAATGCATTCCTGGCGGCGCGTGTCCTCCAAATGGTGGCAATCCCAACATCTGTATCACTGGTTTAGGGCTAGAAACCAGTGGGGGTCTCCTATCAGTCCATGTTTCCTTGAACTCCGCATTCAGATCCCTCTACAATCCTTCCTTGTTAGCCATCACAAATAGATCAGAACTAGGTTCAAAGATCTTGTTTCCCTTAAGAACTCTCCACAGACGGCACCAAATGATGGGTCTACTTCTAAATCTGAAGTGAACCCGTGGTTGTGAGCTCCGATCTGTTTGAACCGCCTCTAAATCGGTGCTAGACCGCGACAACACCTGCAAGAACTCAACACCGGAAGTGTTTTCAGCGTAGAGCCTCCGCCGCTTAAGTCAGTATATGAAATAGATGAAAGATCTGCTCTGAGATGAGCAGCAGCAGCAGGAAGAAGGAGAAGTGTATAGAATGAATAGAGGTTAGGGTTTAGGGTTACCTCAACCCCTTTATATAGAAGGGAACACTTACTTGAAGTACCCAAAATACCCCAGTCGGTTTACCTGAAGTGACCAAAATACCATGGTCGGTTCGTCTCCCCTCACTGCTTAGTCATCTCAAGATTCCTTCTTATCTAATGAAGATTCATCCTCATTTAAGAGACTTCTCAAGAGGTACTGCAAGTGTCTTGATTCGTCAGCACATTTTGGGCCTCGAGGCGTAAGAAGTTGACCTCAATCATCAGGAGGTCGACTTAGGATTTGCGTGATTGTATTAGGAGGCTACGCTTGTTCTTCTTCTTAGTTGAGGTCGACTTGGAAAGTCAACTACATGAAGTCGACTTTGAGGACGCCGACTTTAATGACTTTATTGAGACCGGCTTCGACTATGGGTTGTCGACTTGGTGACGCCGACTTCAATGCTATTCAGTCGACACGTAGATGGTTCGATTCGCCATCTCTGGTAAGTAATAAGCACTTGGAGATGTATATCGTAATGTGGCTATATCAGTTGTGAGTTCCCTTTTTACTCAAGCCCTCCTCTTTCAACAAGATGTCTTGCGAATGGTATACGCTCAAAGACACTATACCGAAACTTATAACAAGAAAACATCTAAAGTCAGAACTTAACTCGATCAAGACTAGGGTTCAAGTCCTTAAATTCCGAAGGTAAATTCCTAAGCCCCAATTTATACAGTTAAGCAAGTATATAACATAACTAACACATACCTTGAGTTGGCGTGGCATGACGAAGACGAGTGGGCATTAACATAAACACTTAGAAAAATTTTAAAAGCAGTCTACAGAAACGTAGAAAAATTCTAAAATCAGAGTTAAATTTTCGCAAATTATTTTACAATTTAAAATTGATTATTGGGCATTACTCAATCCAAACTCAATATATTAGCTTAAGTTCCAACTCAAGCCATTGGGAATAAACCATCCCAATTCAACCTTTAACCACATTTTCAAACCAGACTTAATATGGCATGATCATCACTAAGATATAAAACAATATCATAATACATAGATAATAGTGACCCCACTCGCCCGTCTTGTGCCATGGCCACAATCTCAAACTGAAAATGGGGAAATAATAGGGGTGAGCAAACCTACTAGCTCACCGTGGGAATACCATGGAGTCTATTCAGTATAACGACTTAAAATCATAATCGCAGCATGAACACAAATCACTATGTTAAAGAAAATCATATAATAAAACGAGCATATGACAATAAATAAATGAAAGAATAATGAAATAAAAGAAAACGATAATAAAATGCAAGCCAGCAAACAGATATAAAAATACGAGAATTCATATAAAGATTTCTTGGTGCTTTCTGGCGTAGGGGAGAATTGGCTTTGGATGGGTTTCGTGGTTTGAGTTTCGACTCAGCTAGGCGGTTTGGCAGTGGCGGGGTCGATTTTCTCATGCTGTGGGATTCTCCCTGGGTTGATTTGGTGGCTAGTAGTCTGGTTATGATTTGCTGTTGAGGGAGGGCTTGCGTGTTTTATTGTCTTTTCAGTGCTTGTTTTGTGTGGTTTTAGGACCTTTTGTTTGTTTACTTATTCTCGTTCTTGTGTTTTTGGTTTGGGGTCATTTGGCCCCAGTGAGCCCGGGTGGAACCTTATTATCCCGTTGGGATCCTACACTCGGGCATTATCCTGTTGGGATCTTTTTAATTGTTTTAGTTTTGTTTGTGTTAGTTTGTTTTAGTGTAGTTGCGAGTTTCTAATTCTAGTGTTACTAGATGGTTCTAGGCAATCTTGGGATCTGCCTCCTAGTTTTATAGCCTCTGGTTGTACTATTCAGCTTTTGGCTGCTTTCTTTTTGCACTTTGTGCGGTTTTATGAATGTAGTTTCTCTATCGTTTTGGAAAAAAAAAACCATAATAACAACAAATCAACCGTCGGTCGACCACCTCCGCCGCCGTTCGCCGGTCGATCACTTCTGATCGAAAAATCTTTTAACATCATCTTGATTCTCATCCTCGTTCATATCTTAAATATTCAGCGAAAATTCTACCACTAAGACCGGCAATTGCTCCGATCAAAGTTTTTAAATATAGAAATTTCAGTCAAAATCCGATATTCTTCTTAAATTTTCAGGCGATTCAAGGCACCCACTGAAATCTGAGGACACCTCCAGAAGTCTCTCACTGTCGCGCACCTGCAGACGTCCACCTTCTCTCGTACCGGCAACCTTATCGACGACCCATTTTTTTGACAAATACAATTGCACTCGCCGCCGGCCGACCACCTCCGATCGATAAGTTCTTTACAGCATCTTGAAGCTCTTCTCGTCCTCGTTTACCTTTTAAAATTTCCGGAAAAAATTCAATCGGTAAGGCTAACAATTAAATTAGTCAATTTTTTAAATTTATAACTTTATGTCAAAATCCAGTCTTCTTCTTCAATTTCCATGCGATTCACGTTGACTCATTGAAATTCGTGGACACCTTTGGACTCCTCGCACCGCTGCGCACCCGAAGACGTCCATCGTCTCTGGAACTGATGACTTATTCTGAGATATTTTTTGTCCAACAAATACAACCGAGCTCACCGTTGGCCGACCATCTCCAATCAGAAATATTTTTACATCATCTTGAATCTCTTCTCATACACGTCATCTCCTAAAATTTTCGACAAAAAATCTACCTGTAAGACCGTCAATTGCTCTGGTCAAAGTTTTTAAATTTAGAAATTCTGGTCAAAATTCGGTCTTTTGTGACACATGCGCATCCATGTAGGATAAATTTTCTTTCATATGTTGCAAAACATATGTACGGAGATAGTCAGCAACCGAAGCTTTAAAATATACCCCGTGGGACTATATATCAGTAGGAAACAACTCGAGAAAGCCCATGGTTTAACAAATTAAGAATCTGGGATATATACATGCTTGTTTTTCACTGTTGTCTAGAAATTGCCACTGTTCAAGTGCCAAATAAGTTATGTGTGGACACCACATTTCTATAAAAAGAACAAATAATTCAGAAGGGAAAATTCTGAGGCAGACATGTTTCAGTAGATTCCCTATGTTTCTTTCAAGGTGGTAAAATGAAATTACATGATTTCCATGGATACATGTCTTGATGAGTTAATATTCTATTTTTCCTCATTCTCCATGAAGCACGTTTTTACTGATTCTTTTGTGTATGATTGAGCTTTCATGATTAGTCAACAGATTCTAGATACTGAAAACATGTATCGTAAGAAAAATTAAGATAAATAACGTTAACATTATCCGCTTCTAATCGAAAACATAAAAAACAATGAGATACAATTCAGAGTCGAGCTGAACAAAAAGCCGCATGAATTTTGCTAATGTGCATGGCATACAAAATTAGTTGGTTTTGCAGTGACTTGACCCGAATTTTATGTTATCTTACAAGTTAGTCCAGCTCGATAATTGACTAAGTTCTGTAGAATATTATTGTCCAAATAAACAATATCAAACTGATTTACATATATCTACTACTGATAATGTTATATTTGAATCCTTGATTAAGAGCCCCCTTTCTTATGTGTGAAAAAATACTAATCTCTTATACATATGAGATCTAGATTACAACCTCTTATAATTACAAAATATATTGATTCAATAACTCATTAAAAAAAAAACTGAATGACTTAGGTGGATATCAAGTAATAACTTTAACTAGTACAATACTTATGTAATAAAGAAGCCGTTGAAAAAATTGATACATTAGGACAACAAAAAGAAGTAAAATAATTTATATTTTGTTGATACCCGAGTTAAGTTGGCATTGGATCCCTGGTTCGAAGACGAGAAGCCGAGGAAAGATGAACTCAGGAACTCGAACAGACCCGTGAGCAGTCGCGAAGTGCCGAGCTGACCGGGAGACTAAGTCGATGAAGGCGATGAATGTTGTCAACTACAAGATCAGCACTTCAACCGCCCAATGGCGAGGGCAACCTCTGTTGAGGTTGAGCAGAGAAATAGGATCCCGAAGATCGGGGGATAAATAAATGGTGAAAAGTCCGACCTGAAGATTCTTCAGGATCGGCTTCTGAATAGACATAGGACTCGAAAATAATATAATATTAGCACTTGGCAGCTAATGATGGCCGATGGGACGCGCCAGCCTAATCTAACCTCTATGATGTGTAACCCGGCCAAAAGGTCTATCAGCATTAAATGCCCCACATGTGAGCATTTAATGTTTGATAGGTAATCATTGAAGATACCTCAAATCGCATTTAATATTTGTCAGAGCAGCGCCGACCTGTCTCTCAGAGCTACTGTGCGACGCGACAGTGTGACCAGTGCGTGAACAGTGCAAAATCTGGAAAATACTATAAATAGAAGAACCAATCTCATTTATTAGGGTTGTGGAATTTCCTACCAACTACTTTCTCTCTCTATAATTACTCCTCCAAACATGTAATAAATTCCCGTGAATATCTCAAGTGTAACAAAAGTGCCGACCTCGTGATTAATATAAATAACTTACTTTTCTCGTATATCACCTTTACTTCATATTTCTCTCAATATTAAATCATTATTTGACCATTGATCAGATCCGTCTATCAACAGTTTGGCGCTAGAAGGAAGGCACCATAAGTTGTTTGGTGTCAATTATTCGACTTTGTGGAACACCACTCTCAATTATTTCTTTTTTCTCATCTCTTTTCCTTTAAAACTCATTAATGATGACTTCTTCCGGACACGACAAGTCAACTCACCAATCCAGAGATTAATCCCGTCGCCGCGACGGCGAGGAGACCTCTCGTCGGCGCCAACCGGGCCCTCAGGCCACAATCCCGCCAGTCCTGACTTTCACGGCAGCGATGCAACACCCCGATGTCCTCAAGGTCCTTGATGGAGCCTTTGCCAAGGCATTGGCAAGTCACGCGGCTAATGAACGTGGAAAAACCGTAGGGCGCGACGTCGAGAAGTCGCTTCCCTCAAGCGGAGAATTTCCGAGCTGGAGGCTCGGCCCACATCACAGGGGGGACAGTCACCTCTCTCCCAGCTACGGTCAAATAGCGGGGGTCATCGACCACGCTTCTCCTCTCTCGCCAGATATTTTGTAGGAGGCCGTTCCCGCGAAGATCAAAGTCTCGCAGCTCAGACTTTACGATGGAAGCTCGGACCCCGACTCCCACATCGGCCTATACACTTCATGAATGGACCTACACGGCGCAACAGACGCCCTTCAGTGCAGGATGTTCTCCCTAACGCTGGGGGTGAAGGAACAAAGGTGGTACCGCTTCTTGTACCCCCATTCCATCTAGTCATGGGGGAAACTCAGGTCGACGTTCCGCTCACACTTTATCGGATCGACGATAAACCTTACCTCGAAGGAGTCGATCAGAAACATTGTTCAAAGGGACGAGCAGAGCCTGAAGGACTACATCTCTCGATTCAACGACCGAGTCCAAAACATAGAGCAGTATCACCCGGAGACCTTGTTTGTATCCGTGCAGGCCGGACTGACCAAAAACGCTATTCAAATGGTTCCTATGCCAGAACAAGCCGAGCACTTACTAAGAGTTTCTAGCTTGGGCACATGACTATATCATGGCGGAGAAATCAATGTCAATCCCGACATTTGAAGCGACGCCATCCAAAGGGAATGCCAAAGAGGAGAAGTCGGGCAAGAACATGGCCGAAGTCCAAGCTCTAAGGAGGGAAAAAGCCAAGGAGCTCAAGGAAAGCTATCAGGGCGTCTTTTCAGTAGGGGCAGTAGCGGTCTACGAAGAGATCAAAGCCAAGGGGCTACTCCCAGACCCGAAGCCGATGAAGGCCGACCAAAGCCGCCTCGACAAATATCTATACTGTGCCTATCATAAGGGGCATGGGCACAACACCGATCAATGCCAAAACTTGATCTCGACACTTCTAAAACTGATATACGACCCGCAGTCGAAGAAATTCACTAACTGTAGGGACAAGAAGAAGAGAGGGGGTCGATTTGAGGACGGCCCCTACAGCGATGAAGACTCTGAAGTCCACCACCGACGAAAAAGGCCACCGCAGGGCAGCAATCAAGAGATTCTGACCTTCTACCCGGCCCACCAGGACGAGGCCGACAGTTCGAGGGGAAAGAAGAGAGACCGGTCTTCCGACCAAGGTGGTGAGGAGCAAGTACACCCACCTCGACGCGTCAACACGAGCCGGGGTGACCCCATCCGTTCGAGAAGGTAAACCAAGGCGTACTCTCGGCAAGCCTATCATGTCGGGCAGAGGGTGCAACACGCCAGCAACAGGCCGGCATCAGAGCCCACGCCGAACAGGATCTCGTTCACGGACAATGACGCCTTCTTGTTCGACCACCCCCACTCCGGCGCCCTGTTGATCACGGCACCCATCATGACGGTTAAGGTTCACCGCATCATGGTCGATACCGTATCCTCTACTACGACACTTTTAAGAAGATGGGTGTAGACTTGAAAGAAGTACAACCCTGTCGGGACAGAATCCAAGGTTTCGACGGCAAGACAACACTCCCGGTGGGACAAATTGTGTTGCCTATCAAGTTTGGGAGAGACGGGCAGCCTAGGAGGACGATCATGAAAACTTTCAAGATCGTAGAATGCCCCATTGAGACAACACTACTCGATCACGTTCCCAACCTTAGACGGGGAAGGGACCCACCGCGAAGGTCAACGGGAAGCAAGGGAATGCGTCTTAGCTATCACTCGCACAGAGATCAACGTGGCCAACTCTAGACAAATCGCCGAGACGGTCGACGTCGAGCTTTAAATTGATATTACCGACGGCCCGAAAAACCTGAACAGAGATGTCGGGCCGACGTTGCCCAGCCCGAGGGATGACCGCATGTTGGGTAACCAGACATGTCCGCTTCACTTGGCGGCAAGTGGTGTCGACCCGGCAGATAGAGAGTCCGGGGCCCATCTAGATCAGGACATGTAACACCCTGTTTTATTTTAAAGAATTTATCAATTTATTTAATAAAAATCAGAGTTTCTTTTTTTTTAAAATATCCAAGTTAAAACCTTTATCAAGAAACGGGCGCTACTTACTCACATCAACAAACATCACACATCCAACAATACAAAGGAACTACACATGCTCGAGCTAACAATAAAATAAATCCCAAAACATAAGTCTCAAACCATTTCAAAAGGTCTAGTTTTTATTCAAAATTCAACCAACTCAAACATAGTTCAAAAAAAATGAAAACAGTAAATAATCCAAGGCAAATAAATAAATATCAAGTTTACGGAAGCATAGGTTTTCAACACATATGACCACCATCTCGCTCGTCCTACGCCACCGCCTCCAGCTCGTCTCAACCTAAAACAAAGGAAGAGAGAAGACAACAAGAAAATAATGGGGGTGAGCATAACCAACAAGCTCACCATTATCGCATAGTATATCTCGCATGACATTTTAAACACGGCAAGGAAGTAACTGGAAACATTCCCATCACCGAATGGCTACGGGCCTGGGATCCTTTCCAGGAGACAGTAGAGATGTTTTTCCCATTCACGAATATCATACGGACCTGGGCGTCACCTCTCCGAATCTACGGGCCGATGACCTCTTACTGTTTATGCATTCCTCAAAGGCACTAACATACGGGACACATAGACTAGGGTTCTCACGCATACATCATTTTTCAAAACAAAGCATTTATACGAAATATTAAGTGCGATAAATATGGAATACATCATAAATGTACCCACCTGATAGCAGCAACAGTTCACAGAATCACAAATCCAGAAACGAGGCGAGGTCAACACCTCTTAGACACCTACATTAAGTCAAGATCCTATAATCAATATCTATCTCGACATAAATCGAAAATCACAAGACAGACCTAGTCGAACACGTTTCGACTAAGTAGTTCGTGAAGTCCTGTGGATGTTGGAACACTAAGACTCGGCACTAAACTCGACCAAACCACATAAGGGAGTACACATAAACCCATCGAAGGATTGACCAAGTCAAATTCACATCAAAACTAAAAGCAAGTCGATTTCCAAATTTTCATATAAAAACCATGCTTCGAAAATAAAAATCATTTAATCGCATGAAAATAGATGGTCAAGCTACCCTACGACTTAGGCTCTAAAAATTTACACAAAATTTCATCTCCCAGAAACATGTAAAACCACAAAGTTTCAGCTTTAAACTCGAAATACCCTATTTTATAAAATTCGAACAAGATATCAGCAAAATGGGTACATTAATTCATACTCAGACTTAATGAATGAATCTGAACTTTAAAATTTTACACAACAATATAAAGCAAGCTAAAGTCCATGTATAAAAATCTTAGCCTTAAATGTTAACTGCTGCTATTTTTAAAAATTCATACGAGCAACAGCAGTTTATCGAATTCAAAACGAAACTGAATCAAAACGGACTCCAAAAATTTCCATCTTTTACACACATGATTAGACACATAAAATAGGCCTCTCAGTAAAATTTCAGAATTTTTCATGAAGTAAACAATTTATAAAAATTCAAACAACATTTCTGCAGATTCGATAAATAAAATATTAACCACACCAAATCAAGTCCAAAAATTCTAAAACTTTAACACAACATATATAAGTCACAGAGGCATCTCATATTCGAATTTCAGCTCATTTCATTCAGGCATGAATGTTTTTATGCGTTTAAAATTATTCTGATCAGATTACATTTTAATTATTAAAAATAGCTACAGGCTTCTAAAAATTACGAAATTTTTACACAAAGCAGGCAATGAACGGATAACATATCCCTTAAAATGTCAAGTCATTTCGAGCAGCGAGCTATTTTTAAAAATTCAAATACCAAAACAGCGAAAATAAAGCTCGACAATTTTGACAATTAATCCGAAACACGAAAATTCTCGTCCGAGGCCTTCTCATAAGACCAAGGGCTCAACATTGTTCCAATATCCACCGACTTACAAGACTTTCGAGGTCTCGTTCGATTCTCAGAAAATCGAAGAGGTCCCAAACACATATACGGCACGTAAAATCGTAACTCTTACATAAAATCACAACGATCACATTAACGCACAATATTCACGTCTCGCAAATCACACATATACGAAAAAAAAATAACATAAATGATTAAACGAGACGAAATCGACTAGGTACCATTCTCGGAAAAGAGCTCGGAAAACGGCACGAAAAAGACGGGGCGAACTCGCGGCAAGCTCGACGGCAAGCGTCGTCTCGCGAAGAAGGGTCGTCGCTGCTGCTGGTCTCGGTCGGAGGTCGCTGCTCGTCGGGACGGTCACCGGAATCACAGGTTCACGGCGAGGGGAGCGAGCGACGGGCTGCTGTTGGCTCACGGCGAGTTGCGGCTGAGGAGCTTCTCACAGCGAGGAGGAGTTGCGGAGGTTGCTGGGCGTGAACATGGAGTCACCGGAGGATCTTGCTGGTCACGGTAGGAGGCCTGTGCACGGAGGAGGAGCGGCGGTGGTTGTTCGCTGGAGTTGCTGGCTCGGAGAGGAGAGGTCGAACTCGCCGGAAAACCTTACGAACAGAGGGGCCGCTGCTCGATCGAACGGAGCTGCTGCAATGGCGCCTCGGCGCGGCAGGGGTCTCGCAGTGGTGTCGCGGCGCGGCGGTTCTCTGGTCGCGGCACGAGGAGGAAGGCCACCGGAGTTTGCTTGATCGCGGACAGAGGTTCACGGCGTGGCAGAGTTGGTCTCGCTGTCGGGGCTCGCGGGCTGGCTTGAACTCGCCGGAAAAATGCGCTCAAGGGTCACCGGAGGTTCAATTTGCAGGTCGGAAGTCGCTGCCCCTGCTGCGAAGGGAAGAGCGTCGGAGGCGGCGATCGCGGGCTCACGGTGAGAATGACGACGGAACAAAAAAAAATTCAGAGAGAGAGGGATGGCGATAGAAAGGAGATGAAAACAACGTGATGATGATGGGATCGATATGTGATGAGAACAGAGAAAGGAAACGAACACGGCGAGAGTGATTTGGGGAGAAAGAAAGCTGCGGAAATCAGATTTTGATGAGGATAAAGATAGATACAAAAATTGTATATATATACATAAAGAATTAGGTTTTGACTTTTTCTTGGTTACCAAGACCAACACATACAAACTCTTGTTCACACGGAAACAAGGAGAGAGAGAGAGCCGGCTTTTGGAAAAGGGCTGAACCGATTTTGGGCCATTGGGCCAATTCGCGACATTAAATTGGCTCACGGGCTCGGCTCCGTTTCAAACGGACATTCTCGGGCCCAATTTCGGGTCCAACAAAAATTTTCGGGCTCGATAAAATCGTACGCTAATATATTCGGCTTTCGGGCCCGATAACGAATTCAAACGCATGATAAAAATAAACCGAACAATATATATAATTTACATATATATATATCAACACACATTATTCACATATAATAAATTAATAAATCACGAAAATCAATTAGACAATTACACATTTAACATTTAATCACATTTGACAATTAATAAATATTAACACAAAAAAAATAACAATAATAATAATAATAATAATAAAAATAATAATAATATATCCCAAATAATCCACAATTAAACGGGGCACTACAGACGGCGCCCAACCTTTCTTCTCCGTCATCTCCGCCCCTTCTTCCCCAAGCTCCGTCCAACCTCTCGCCGGAACTTATCACCCTGCTTTCGAATCCAGAGCTCCAAAAAGTAGTCGCGCAGGTTTTGGGCAAAAAATCTCGTTTAGAGGAAGGAGAAATTCCCCCTTCTGAGACGGATGCTTCGCGTGGCCCCGTCGCTGGATTTACAGATCCTCGGCCGGATGAAATCCGATGGCCAGTTGCTATTGGGTCGGTGCTTTTGGACACGCCCTTGCCGGTCATCCCAATCTCGCCTTTCGAAAACAGCACCACAAGGATCCCCTCAGCTGAGCAGCGACCCTTCAGTGGCCATTCTACCAGATCTGGGTCCTTCCCGAGATCCAAATCCGCGCCTCCTATTGGGTCTTCCCCTGTTTGCCCCAAAAAAAATGACGGGCCACTACTTCAATCCGCAGCCCACAACATCAAAGCAACCCAGCCCACACCCGAATAACCCTCCATAGCCCACATCCCCACTCTTCAGCCCGCCTCACAGCAGCACCAGCCCACATCCCCAAATCCCGTCACTCAACAACTCCAACAGCAAGCTGCAACCCCCAATAATCAGACCACTAAATTCTCTCCATATTTGGGCCTACCATATACAGACCAACCCACATCCTCCTCCCAGCCTGTTACTTCCCAACCTACAGCCACTCAACCCAAACTTCACATCGCCACCCGCCAGCAAAAAGCGGGCTCCGACACCACCACCAAACCAGCCGACACAATCCACCGGAATATTGCCGGCGCCGGTGCATCCGCGACAACCGGAAAAAGCCTGCCGGCTGGCTCTAAACTGAGGGATGTCTCGGAAGCTTCACTTACGGCCGGAATCCTTGGACCTCGGCCAAGGTCACCTCCACCGACCGAACAACTCGCCGGAATAACCTCCACTGCTACCGGGAAATATGAACCGAACGTCTTATATGTGCGTGAAGACGGGGTAGTTACTGCGGGCCCAAGCTCGTCGACCGCACCCCTTTTTTCCGGACATTCCCCGAATGGGCCTCCTCCGACGGGCACCTCATACGCCAACCCCGCTGCAGCCGGGTCTCTTCCGGACACCTCCACTGGCCCGCTTTCCTTCCGGGAGGCTGTTATCGGGAGGAGATATGGCGGCTCGCGTACCCCGCGGCCAACACCGAAGGATTTTGCTTTTGACGGGGGATACGAACATGCTTGCGGGACCATTATCCGCTCGGAGGGAACAAAGTGAAGGCCCGATTCACTGATGCCGAATCTGAAGGACTGGCAGGTAAGTTAGCTAACACCCTGGTTTTTAAGTTTTCTTATGCTATCCCTGCCCCCCGAGATATATCTGCTGGTTTAGGCAAACTGGGTTTTAAGGGTAGGGTCTCTTCTAAGTGGTATAATTTCAACCACCTTCTAGTGTCTTTCTACCTCCTTGAGGACTATAACGAGGTTTGGCTTAAGACCTCGATTCATTTGTGTGGATGCCCAGCTAGGGTGTTCAAATATTATGCCGGGTTTAACCCGAAGACGGAGACGCCGGTTGTCCCCATGTGGTGCCGTCTTCCTGGCCTCCCACCCCATCTTTACGATCGTGCTGCCATTACTACACTTGCTAAGTGTATTGGACAGTCGATTCGTATCGACGCTCCGACGGCCCTTCAGACGAGGGCTAACGTGGCACGATTCTGCGTCGAAATAGATCTTAGAGCTGAGGCCGTCCATGAGATTGAGATTGAACAGGGCTCTGAGACCCTTGTTCAGCGGGTGATATATGAGAAGATCCCCGCGTTCTGCACCTTGTGCAGCCATGTGGGCCATATTGCGGCTGATTGCTACACGAGTGACAATAAGCCACGGCCCACGCTCCCACAGCGCCATCATGCGGCTCAGCCAGGGCCCTCCACCTGCAAGAGGGACCCCAAGGGAAAGGGCAAAAGCCCTCTCCGTGCGCCCAAGACCACTAAGGGGTCTATGGATAAGGGCAACGTTGTGATTGACGCCACTGCCCAAACTGGGAAGGATGCTCACCCTAACCAGCCTAAGCAGTTGGCCATACTTGGGCCAAAGCCCAAGTCCATGGGCTTTCTTCCTAGACAGACCCTCCAGTCGGCCTTCAAGGCCAACCACTCGTATTTTGCTATTCTCTCCTCAATTACTAACCTCACGCTTCTTGACGATGATGACCTCCTTGTCGATGATATGGATCAGCCGGATGCCTCGCCCAGGGGCGAGTCCATCCATCTATCCGATGACAGTGCACGCGACGCTGCTCCTTTGACCGTGCGTGCATCTAGTCCGGGCCGCTCTCTGGATTTGAGGGCCAATACCAGCCCCGCTCCCCTGAAAGGGGATGAGTTGGCCACTCCTCTCTCTGCTGAAATCAGGAGCTCGGCTGAGCACATAGCCAGCCCCCCTCCTCCCTCTGGCGGCGAGCACAGGACTGCTCCGTCGGCTGGATCCTCTCTTTCTCCCATCCCCGAGCAGGCATGCGGCCTTAACCGCGCCCAGCATGACGTCTCGTGCGAGAGCTTCGCATCTAGTGCCTTCGTACACTATGACAGACAGGAGACAGCCCCGGAGAGGAGGCATCCCGCTAGTGCCGCTCTTGGTCAGACTGCCCAGCCAGACGACACGCAGGCCACGAGCACCTACCGAGGCAGACAGTCTACGAGGACCAGAGCCACGCAGCGCATGACGCGACGGACATTCTCCCCTACTATTGGATCCTTCCGCCACATTCATTCTTTAGGTGGACCGACCAAGCCTCGCCACAAGCAGACTATTTCCGGTGGCTCTTGCGACCGTTGACATCTCTATCACATCCATTACTTGGAATGGCCGTGGCCTGGCGAATAGGGCTACTCTCTCTCACCTCCATTCTCTCATTCGTGACCATGGACTCGATTTTGTTGGCTTTATCGATCCGATGATTCGCACCCCTTCTTTTGACTACTACTCACGCCGCCTTGGCTTTCACTCGGGCGTGGGTAATATTTCGCATAAGATCTGGTTCTTTCGCTCGCGTGATTACACTTGTCGGGTCCTCCGCAACACCGATCAGGTGCTTCACGTTGAGCTTTCCGCTCCCCACCTCCCAGAGCCCATCTTTCACACCTTGGTTTATGCCAAGTGTACTAGGGTCGAGCGATATGACCTTTGGGACACCCTGCGTAAGATGCCGAGAGTATGGAGGGATTGCCATGGATGGTTAGTGGCGATTTCAATATCTTTCTGCACCGCGATGAGCGCGTGGGTGGCCATTCGGACCGGTCACGGGAGATGTAGGATTTGGCCTTTACCCATCTTTTTCTGCTACTACCTCACCGTCTTTCCCCTTCGATTTGTCTTCTTTAATTTCAATGGAGGTGTCAAAAGCTCTTCAAAACCTCCTTCCGTTGATATCAAGGTTGGAGGAGGGAGAAATCTCAACGACAACATCCGGCTATCCGACGAGCTCAGTCGACAGATACGCACTAGATCCGAGCCGTTTCTCAGCCTTGGTATCTCTCGCCGACTCCGGGAAACCCACTGTGCAGGAACTGCCGTTCTCTTGCCAAAGTCACGGGGAGACCTCAGCCCCCGTCAACATCTCTCCAGTTGGTAACACAGGTCCGGTCGTGTTTGGGTCATTGTCGTCGAAATTTATCTCTCCAGTCATACCAGATTCAACCTTCAAAGGCGGCGGTTCACAGATCCCTTCCCCTCAGCTGCGCATCGAGTCTGCCAATCAAAAGGATCCCGATCACCCATTTGGGCCTAACAGCAATTCTGTCCCAATATCTTCTCTCATTAAAAAATGCGACGCCAACACAACTCAACTGGGCCGTTTCATGGCCACTCCCTCGCAGCCCACTTCACACCCAACTCTCAACTTACCCTCTCATGGACCCCTCCAGCCCACTCAAACTCAGACTCCTGCCCCGCCACAACAGCCCACAGCCCAATCCAAACAACCCACCCCTCAAACCGGTTCCCAATCTCCATCACAGACTGTCTTTCCCAAAGACGAAACCAATCAACGCCAACATCAAGCTGCCTCCATCTCTCATCACGCCGACCACCTGCCCCTCGCCGGCGCCGGCGCCGGAATTGCCACAGCTAACAGAATCTCTCAGCCGGGCGGAACTCCATCCGGGGAAGTCCCGGAAATGATTTTTACGGCCGGAATTCTCGGGCCTCGACCAAATTTACCTTCTCCGACTGGAAAAATTGCCGGAATATCCACCTCTGATGTCGGAGACGCCGAAACGACCGTCTTGTATGTTCGGGAAGACGGTGTGATTGTTGCGTGCCCGAGTCCGACGGCCGCGGGCCATTTTACCGGACCTACCACGAACGGGACAACACCGTCGGGCACCTCCACGGCCAACCTCGCTGCAGCCGGGTCTCTTCCGGGCACCTCCTCTGGCCCGCTTTCCTTCTGGGAGGAGAGATGGCGACACGGGCGCCCCGCGGCCGACACCCAAGGACTTTACCTTTGACGGGGGATACGAGCAAGCATGCGGAACCATTATCCGCTCGGAGGGAAACAAGGTGAAGGCCCGATTCACCGAAGCCGAATCTAATACTCTAGCAGGTAAGTTAGCTAACACCCTGGTGTTTAAGTTTACTTATGCTATCCCTGCCCCCCGAGATATATCTTCTGGATTAGGTAAATTGGGTTTGAAGGGTAGAGTGTCGTCTAAGTGGTATAATTTCAATCATCTCCTAGTCACCTTTTCTCTTCCCGAGGACTATAATGAGGTTTGGCTTAAGACCTCGATTCATCTGTGTGGATGCCCAGCTAGGGTGTTCAAGTATAATGTCGGGTTTAACCCGAAGACGGAGACGCCTGTTGTTCCTGTGTGGTGCCGTCTTCCCGGCCTCCCACCCCACCTTTACGATCGTGCTGCCATCACTACACTCGCTAAGTGTATTGGACAGCCGATTCGTATTGACGCCCCGACGGCTCTTCAGTCGAGGGCTAACGTGGCGCGATTCCGTGTCGAGATAGACCTTAGAGTTGAGCCCGTTCATGAGATTGAGATTGAGCAGGGCTCGGAGACCTTTGTTCAGTGAGTGATCTATGAGAAGATCCCCGCGTTCTGCACTTCATGCAGTCATGTGGGTCATATTGCGGCTGATTTCTACTCTAGTGGCAATAATCCACGGCCCACACTTCCGCAGTGCCGCCGTGCTACTCAGCCGGGGCCCTCCACCGGCCGGAGGGACCCGAAGGGAAAGGGGGAAAAAAAATAAAATCAATTTGGCTTACGGGCTCAATTTCGATTTTCGCGAATATTCTCGGGCTCGATTAAAAATTTAAACAGACATTTTCGGGCCCAATTCGGTTCCAACGAAAATTCTCGGGCTCGATTACGAATGCAAACGTGTGACAAAATAAACCGAACAAATATATATGTTTTCCATATTTTTATAATACACGATAACAATTAAATATATCACCAAAAAAAATCAATTAGACAATTACTAAATATTATGGCATTCAAGAAAGATAAAAATAAATATTATCACACAAATAACAATAATGTTAATAATAACAATAAAAGTAATAATAATATATCCCAAATAATCCACAAATAAACGGGGCATTACAGGACAGGGGCCGAATGGCCGGTAAGGAGCCGGTCACTGAGGACGTTGAGCTCGATCTCCGAGCTCAGTTCGAGGAGAAAAGAGGCACTAAGCGAGTCGAGCCCATGGACGAGGTCGAGATCATTTTCATTGACAAAGAGACCTACCAGAAACAATTACGCATCGGGAGCAAACTGTCGGAGCCCCTGAAAGACGAACTGATGCAATTCCTTCGAGAGAACGCCGACGTCTTCACTTGGACTCATGAGGACATGGTCGGCATGGACCCAAGGATTGCCTACCATAGGTTGCAGGTCGATCCAACGGTCAGGTCGGTCATCCCAAAGAGAAGAAAGTTGGGCCCGGACCGACAACAGGATCTCGAAGAAGAAGTATTAAAGCTGACATTCGAGAGGTCTGATATCCGACCTGGGTGGCCAACCCTGTACTTGTGAAGAAAAGCAGTGGATTTTAGGGCCTTAAAAATGTATTTTTCATTTGGCGCAATTCTGGTATACTGTTACATACCCCCACAATTTCAGTTCAAGGTGAAGAATTAAAACGAAAAAAAAAAATGTCGTAGATATGGGGCCTTAAAAAGTATTAACAACGAAAAATGAAGTAGAATTAAAAAAAATAAAGAACTAAATGGTAGTTAATGTAGCCAGGAAGAAGAAGCATAAATGCAGGTTGGAAAAAATAAAGTGACAACCTATATGATTTATGACAAAAAATACACATCTTGCTTATCTAATTTTACGTGAAAAAAGCAGTCATCAATGTGGTGCGTAATTATGCGAATCATGTGTGTAATATGTTGCCTATTGATAAATTATGCGAGGTTTATATGGATAGGTCTAAGTTTTTTACATGAAAAATAGATAATCAAAGCGGTGCATAAATTATGAGATTAATATGCGAAACATTTTCAGCGGATTTGCGATTCGTATGCGATTCTGGATATGCGAACATACAAAGCATAATCGTTAATTATACGACATTAAAGATTTGAATATACGAGTCGTAAACTATACGAAAAAAATATCGCATAATTATAAAATATCCGACATTCAATTAGGATATGCAAGAACTAAATATGCGAGACTTTCTCGCATATGATAAATTATGCAGCGGATTTGTATATGCATTTACAAAATGTGCGAAAGTGTTCCGTAAAATTATTAACTATGCGTCGGATTTGGATATGCGTTGGTATATATCCGACAAATCACGGTCATTTAGATATGCAATAATTATATCGCATTGTATTTTGCGACTTACGGAGTGTAAAAGAAAGTGTAGTTATCTAATTGGGTGTAAGAGATGTTCGCCCCTGTCAAATATACCCTTTACTAGTGTAAAAAAAGACTTGTTTCTTTTGGGACGTTAAATTGGCTATGATATATTCTTATTTATTTCACTTAGAACCATTCTACAGAACTTATATATATATATATATATATATATATATATCAAAAAGTATGGATCATTTTTTTTTGGAAACGATATGATATATAAATAAAAACATATGTACATATTGTACGGGGTCGAGACCGAACGGACAGAAAATTATATTAAATGAAAGTCCATCCGGGTTCGCGAGGAGAAACACAAAGATACGAACCGAATGGGAATGGAGACCGAGCGAGATTCAGATAGCGTGTCCGACCAGAATTAATCATCACCATTATTTGTCCGTATGATACGCATTTAATGCAGCTGGATTCGGTAATCACTCATCTAAGGGTGCTTAACAAGCAGGGACACGTGTCGCAACCCGGTCGAAATAGCTTTATTGAGATGGGATTGTGCAGTATAATAGCATTAAATGTGGTGTGACTAAATATCAATTAATATCTTGTAAAGTGAAATAGAAAAAGGTAATCCCCAAAGTGGATTGTAACAAGTCCTCACACTTCCTATAAAAGGAGCAAAAGGCAACATTAAATTCAATGAGTAAATGCCCTCATTAATACCATAAAAGTCACGAATAGAGCCTACATTCAATCCGAATCATACACAAAATCCTATTCGTGCAGACCGAACAGAGTACACATTTTAGTGTGCAGTTCGAGCACATTGTTGGTCATATTTTAGACATCAACAATTGGCGCTAGAAGGAGGGCAAATCTAACATGTCATGAACAACCGCATCATCGTCGAGACGAAGGTACCGCCGTAAGTAGTCGGAGGAAAGAGAAAATCAGCGCAACCACCAGCCAGCCACGACGGATTACTCCACATTGTTCAAAGACTCGAATTTTATCAAAGGAATATCGAACCTTATGACAAAAATTTGGCCATCAATGTCTCAAGCACAAAAAACCCGACCAAAAAGGACCTGACCACCGGACCCAGAGACAAAGGACCGGAAATTCAAGAAGACACTTCGCAATCCAGCGAAAACACCACTAGAAGCCGGAGGGAGGAGACCAAGACCACTACCCGGACGGAACGGGAGCGGACAGACGAGAGCCGATCGATTACAGACTCGCGCACATGCCGCACGAACTTGTCGGTCTTCAACCGACTGGGGAGGAACGTGGCCGAGGACGATCTAAGAGGGGCAGTACTCAAACGGGGAGCGAGCGAGAACGAGGAAGAAGAGATGAGGAAGCTTCGAAAGAGGCTGTCCGAACTTGAAGCCCGACACAATAGCTCAAAACGAACCATTTCTGCTTCACAAGACCGAACTGAAGTTATCCCGAGGCGAACCACCACAGCCTAACGAGGAGGAATAGATGTCATCCTAACCGAGACAGAATCACAACTAACGTTTGATATTTTGAAGGAAAAGTTGCCCGAGAAGATCAAGGTCCCCCAGATTGGATTCTACGACGGAATGTTGGACCCGGACACCCACATTGGGATGTTCACGTCCTGGAAGGACCTACACAGTGCCCGATACGCCCTCCGTTGCCGAATGTTCTCCTTAACTCTGGGAGAGAAAGCACAACGATGGTATCATTCACTGCCGCCACATTCGCCCCATAGTTGGCCGCAGCCGAAATCTATGTTCCGAACGCATTTCATTGGATCACAACCGTGCCGAATACCAATGGAGTCGATTGCGAACATCGTGCAAGGAGCCGACGAGAGCCTGAAGGACTATATCACCCGTTTCAACAAACGGAAGAAAAACATGGAGCCGTGCCATCAAGAGACCCTACTCGTTTCATCCTACTCTGGGTTGAGACCGAACTCGATGTTCTTTTTGGCGTTATGCCAGAACAAACCTCAAACCTACCATGAATTCTTGATGAAGGCACAACAGCACGTGATCGCGGAGGAAAGTATGTCTGTACCACCATTTGGAGCCACGAGCAAACCGTCACCGAAAGCTAAAGAACTAAAACTGATGAAGGAATACCAGAAGGAAGGGAACACCGCTCAAATCCGGACGTTGCAGAAAAAATATCATGAAGAGATGACGAGGGAGTCTATTCGACCGGTGTGGCCGTCGTGTACGAAGAGCTGAAGAACAACGGAATCATACCGGATCCAAAACCAATCAGAGCTGACATAGAACATCTTGACAAATCCAGATACTGCACGTACCACAAGTCGCACGGTCATAATACGGATCAACACAAGCAGAGGAGATACGGACATGTCCAGAAGACAAGTCAAGGCGTACCCATGACGAGCATACAACACAGGCCACCAGGTTAGCCGTGCAGAAGCAAGGGATTGGCTGCCCACCCCCACAAATCTCATAATGTTCTTGGATGAGGACTCATACCCATTCGACTACACACACTCGGATGCGCTCGTAATCATGGCCTCAATCTTTTATATCTCAGTTCACTGAATCATGGTCGATACAGGTGCCTATTCGAGCATCCTATATTAGGACGCCTTTCTCAGAATGGGGTTTGACAAGAGCGAACTTCGTCCGTGCAACGATCAAATCACAGGGTTTAACGAACAGGCGACTTTGCCGGAAGGAGAGATCATACTACCAATCGAGCTTGGAGGAGGAGGAGCGAACGGGATGAGTCATCATGGAAACATTCTCGGTCATGAAAATGAACAGCGAGTACAACGCCATCCTAGGATGAACGGCATTTTACAAATTGAAAGCGACCGTGTCAATATTCCATTATTCGATTAAGTTTCCGACCGAGAGTGGAACCGGCGTCCACTATGGAAATCAGAGGGAAGCTCGTGAGTGCATTATGGCGATTCCGCCGCTCGAGATACATTCAGTCATGGCAGTAAGCGGAGAGCAGAATCCCACCGAAAGGATGAACGCGCAGCCTAATGAACCAATGGAGCAGGACGATCAGATGCTGATCAAACTAGTTGAAGAAGATTGGCCGGAGGATGACGAACATCAAAACGACCCAGAAATGGAAGTCTGTGAAAGTCAAAGCAACAAAAAGAGACGGAGAGAAGAACTGAATGAGGCACTTGGAAAAGGGAGTGAACACCTGCCACCTATACATCCGGTCAAAGGACCAAACAAAGGTTCGACCAAAGAAGGGGTGCAGGAGGAAGAGAATGTTCCCGAAGATGAGGACCGGACGGCCCACAGGGGTCGCCGACCAGGAAAGGAGTCGGTCGAAGAGAAAGACGAACTAGACCCGAGGGATCAGTTCAAAGGCAAGAAGGTCGATCGAGCCGAACCCAGCGAGGATACAGAGACCGTCTACCTTGACGAGCCTTATTGTACAAAGTCGCTGCGCATAGGAAGAAATTTGGACGAGCCCGTCCGGTCCAGACTAATCACTTTTCTGATCGAGAATGCAGACATGTTCGCGTGGACACACGAGGACGTGATGGGGATCGACCCGAATCTGGCGTGCCAAAGTCTCAAGATCGACCGAACAATCAAGCCGATGGTGCAAAAGAGAAGGAAGCTGGGGCCGGACCGACAGGAGGCACTCGAAAGTGAAGTGATCAAGCTAATCGACAACCGCTTTGTCCAAGAGGCCAAGTATTTGGTCTGGGTTTCTAACTCGGTCCTGGTGCAAAAAAACAACGAAACATATCTGTTACCCAGCATCGACAACATGGTGGACATGACGTCTGGGCACGAGCTCATGAGCTTCATGGATGCCTACTCTGGATATCCTCAAATCCCGATGGACCTGGACGACGAGGAGCATACATCTTTCTACTCGTCCAGGGGCCTATACTGCGACACCATGATGCCGTTCGGTCAGAAGAACGCAGGCGAAACATATCAAAGGCTTGTGAACAAGATGTTTTCAAATCTGATCTGTCGAACCATGGAAGTTTATGTTGATGATATGCTTGTAAAATCTGTGTATGCGAACGACCATATAACCCATCTCAATGAAATGTTTTCTGTTTTGCGTGATTATTCCATGGTTTTAAACCCCAAGAAATGTACATTTGGGGCCGGGTCGGGTAAATTTCTAGGATACATAGTAAGCTGAAGGGGAATCGAGGCGAACCCCGATAAAATTAAAGCGATCCTAGAATTAAAACCTCCAAAATCCATAAAAGAAACACAAAGTTTAACGGGTAGGTTAGCCGCCTGAAACTGTTTTATTTTCAAATCCACGGACAAGTGTAAACCATTCTTCGAAACCTTCAAAAAGAAAAAACAGTTCAGGTGGACGAACGAGTGCCAAAAAGCCTTGGATAACATCAAAGAGTCGCTCGTTCGATCACCCGTCCTGCAGAAACCGACCCCGAGAGAAATGTTGTATTTATACTTAGAAGTAACATCGACCGCGATAAGTGTCGTGATCGTTCGAGAAGAGGACTCAAATCAGCATCCGGTCCACTACATCAGCAAGGCGTTACACAAAACTGAAGTTCGCTACCCCTGAACCGAAAAACTCATCTTTGCACTGGTGACTGCTTCGAGGAAACTCAAATCGTACTTCCTCGAACACCAAATCACGATCTTGTCTGCCTATCCTATCAGAAAAATCCTACATAGGCCGGATACGTCTGGACGGATGATAAAATGGGCCGTCGAGCTCGGACAGTATGATATCCATTACAAACTCCAGATGGTGATCAAAGGCCAGGCACTGTCCGATTTCATAGCAGAGTTCACCACTGGGACCGAACCGATCCAGGAGACCGAAACTTGGGAGATGTACATAGACGGATCGGCAACATCAGACGGATCCGGAGGCGAGGTTGTGATAATCAACCCTCAAAAGAAGCTATACTGTCATTCGGTTCGGTATTTATTCCCTGCAACCAATAACGAGGCCGTATATGAAGCACTCTTGTCCGGGCTCGACTAGGCCGAATCGATGAATCTCACCAGTTTGAAGGTTTACTCTGACTCGATGTTGTTAGTGAAGCAGATCTCAGGAGAATTCGAGACGAAGTTATCCTGATTGATCCCGTACTTGAACTTAGCTCGTAAGAAAATGCAGAGAGTAAGCGTTCAGTTGGAACATATTTCCCGGACGGAGAACGCCCAGGATGACGCATTAGCACGATTGGCATCTAGTCGGGGAACGGATGAAATTGAGTACGTATACACATGACACCAAGAAAAACCAGCTATCCAAATCAAACAAGTCATGACGGTGGGGAGCACAGTCGGAGTGAAGCCATCCGGATGGATGGACCCAATCCATTCGTATTTGGACACCGGGGAGCTCCCAACCGACCCAAAAAAGTCTAGATCACTCAGAACCCGTTCGGCAAGATACACCCTCGTGGGGGGAACGATGTACAAGAGGGGTTATTCAACCCCATTGCTTAAGTGTCTAGATACCGAAGAGACCGAACGAGTGATGAGGGAAATACACGAAGGAGTGTGCGGAAACCATTCCGGTGGACGAGCTCTGACGCATAAGATTCTAAGGCAGGGATACTATTGGCCCACAATGAAGAAGGATTCGTTCAACCTGGCAAGAAGGTGTGATAGATGCCAGACGTTCGCCCCAAACCTAAACCAACCGGCCCAGCCGCTTACTTCAGTTTTTAGTCTATGGCCATTCGCTAAATGTGGAATAGATATGATCGGCCCCTTACCGACTGGAAAAGGTGGGGTCAAATATGCAGTAGTAGCCGTCGACTACTTCACCAAATGGACCGAAGCAGAACCGTTGGCCACAATCACAGAACAAAAGATGATCGATTTTCTGTGGAAGTTAATCGTTTGCCGCTTCGGCAAACCACATTCGGTTGTGACTGATAACGAACGACAGTTTGAGGGTAAAAGGTTTGACTTGTTCTGTGAGGAATTAGGAATTCGACACCATTTTTGCACCCCCTATCATCCACAGTCGAATGGACAAGTGGAAGCCATCAATAAAATTATCAAGCAAAAACTAAAGGTGCGTTTGGGGCCTGGCCCGAAGAGTTACCGAACATTCTATGGTCGTACTGGACCACAGCAAGGTCAACGACTGGACAAACGTCATTTTCCTTAGCGTACGGCTCGGAGACAATGGTGCCGGTTGAAATC
Source organism: Striga asiatica (assembly GCA_008636005.1). Lineage (NCBI taxonomy): Eukaryota > Viridiplantae > Streptophyta > Magnoliopsida > Lamiales > Orobanchaceae > Striga > Striga asiatica. Next base: position 176,187 of record BKCP01011625.1, on the reverse strand, counting down.
GGGTCAAAGACCTACCGAGTGGAAAACTTTGAAGAGGAAGCGAATAATGAAAGAATAAGAACGAATTTAGACTTAATCGAGGAGTTGAGGTCACACGCTGAATTGAAGAATGCAGCTTACAAACAGTAGACAAAAAGGCATTTTAACACAAGGATTACATCACGACTCTATAAGCCAAGCAAACTCGTGCTAAAAAGAGTGAGCGGACCAGATCCAGGACCCTTGAAGCCGAAGTGGGAGGGTCCGTATCAAATAGACACGGTACTCAAGAAAGGGGCCTACAGACTGAAGTACTTAGACAGAACACCATTAATGTATCTTTGGAACGTATTGTATCTGAAGAAGTATTATCAATAAAACGCGTAGGTTCGTGTCAATTTCTAGATAACTGGAATCCAACGAGAATCAAACGGCCGAATGACATTAATTCGTTCGACGTAAATTAATTAGACCCCATAAGGGTAACGAAACCCCATTAGAGTAGGTAAAAGGATCGGACAACGTAAATCTGTCTAGTGCAAAACGAATGAAACCCCATCAGAGTAACGCGACCTGACAAAATAAATTTGTTCGACGCAAAACGCATGAGACCCCACTAGGGTAAAACGATCGGACAATGTAAATTAGTTCGGCGTAGAAAGGACAAGACCTCGTTAAGGTAATAAGTCTGGACAACATAAGTCTGTCCGGCACAAAGCGCTTAAGAACAAAAAGGATAAACAATCGGGTAACACAAGTTCATTAGATTTAAAATGAGCGAAACACTACAAGCGAAAAATGACCGGACAACGTTAATTTTTCCAGCGCAAAACGAATGGAACCCTAAAAGGGTTGAGCGACCGGGTGACGCTAATCGACCCGGCGAAAAAACAAATAAATCCTATAAGGATCAATGATCGGACCACGTTAATCTGTTCGGTAAAAAGCATTCATTCGCGTAACAAGGAAAATCGATGCGTGCTGGTAACACAAAACACTCCAACCAGCTTGAAATCGGCTCGTCTTCCTCCTCTTCGTCGGTAGAATGCCGCGTACCTGGAAAGAACTCTCACACCGGAGGGGTTTTACGGTGAAGAGTCTCCGATGCTTAAGTCAGTATGTGTTTCACTCAGTTCTCAAGAGTAAAAAATGGATAAATCGTGTATAACAAAAAAGGCCCACTCCTATATATATATAGGAGTGAGATACCTGCCCTAGGAGCTGCCCGGATTTGGTAAGCTATTTGCCCAGCGCTACCCGTATCTGCCCATCCGTACACACACAGTGTGTGTGTGTGTGTGTGTGTGTGTGTGTGTCAGAGGTAGTTATCGCTACTATCGCTCTTCACCAATGTACTCTCGCCACGTGCCTCTCTGAGCATAGGGTAATTATTCCCTTGAATATTGCTTGGGAATTCCTGAAGAAGACCACGCGCTTCCTCGCGTCTACATCACGCTCTCGATTGCTCTTCACTCGCTGAGTGGTCGATCAGATGAGCTCTCCTATAGTAGGTCGATCATCGACCAGATCTGCTACACTGTTAGACCACTTCTTTTCAATCTGCTATCGCTCGACCAACATAGTATTTCCGACATTGGGCTCGTATGACCGGCCTAGTGAACCGGTTTATACTTTAGGTATATAATATCCCATATCATCTAGTTCTCTAGTGGAGTCCAAATGACTCGATCTAAGAGTAGATTTGTGTTCGCCTCCTCGGTTTAGAGGTGCCTTGTCCATCTGGCCAACTTTAACTTCCTTTCTCGACCACTTGGCTGGTTTTGTGGTAATTTCCAACCTCCTCTCGTTTCCCTTTATTATTAATACGGCCTTATCTTGCCACGCATCCCCTTTGTCAGGCGCATTAATCATAACACCTCCTCGCGATCCACATCTCTTTGCTATTTGCGCCCCTTGAATTCTCCCTGCCGTTAGATTTTACTTTAATCGAGCGGCTACCTCCATCAACCCTTCACCTTATTTCTCTGTTATTCATATAAATACCGCACTTAGCCATTTTTCGGCCTTTTCTTCACTTCTGCAACTTTCAAATTTTCTTGTGCCCTAAATTTCTTCTGCAAATTAAATTTTCTTGCTTTCAGCGCTTTCTCTTCACGCGTTCTCCGGCGAACGTTCTCCACTGCAACCATGAGTAAGTCTCCTGCGCTTTGATTTTGTATTTGAATGTTTTTATTTTTTCGATTTTCAATATTCCCTGTTAATTCTTCCCTTTCAAAGTCTCCTTGTTTCTCCTATAAAAAGAAATCTTCTTTCTCGCCTTCAAAACCCTAACCTCTCTCTTTTTTTTTCTTGGTTTTCCTTTCTTTTATCTTTCATATTCCGCTTCTTCTAATGAAAACAGTCACCACGTCGTCCTCCTCAATTCGTCGACCTATTCCTCACTCCCCTTCCCGTTCTGTTGACGAAGGTTACAACCCTGTTCCTCTCAGCATCCTTCGCCCCTCCGATTACTCTACTTCGTCTCCTCCACCACAAACTCATCATCTCATCGATGAGTCCGATGAGGACATTATTGACCATGTCCTCTTAGCCGTCGATCCCAACCAGTTTTTGGTGTCGCCGACGCTGCGGAAGCGGCTCTAGATGCCACTGAAGATGCTCGTCAGACTGACGAGGATGATCTTCCTCTTTCCTATCATTCTGTTTTTTTCAAACGCACCTCCTCGAGTAAAGCTAAGGTATCTCCCGCTACTAAGTCCAAATCCACAACCAAATCTTCGGCAACTCCTGCTTCACCCAAAGACCAATCCGACCCCATTGCTACTTCTTCTAAGACTGTCCAGAAGAAGTAAAAATCGACCAAAGTCTCCTCTTCTAAAAAAACACCTTCCTTCCTCCTTATAGCAGGATGGCTATATGTCAAAGATGTCGGCCATCCTGTTGGTTGGGCTTTTAGGTCTCCTGGCCCTCAGGATACTTACGACCAGTCTCCAGAAAACAATTATACCTTTTTTGAAGTCCAGTTTAAACTCGGGGTCCGCTTTCCTTTGTGTCAAGCCTGCTCGATATTTGTGACTGGTTTGACCTTCCACTGAACCAGCTTTCTCCTAACGTTATCCAATTTATAACCACATTCATTATCCTCTGCCACCTTCGTCTAGGTTGACTTGACCTAGCCTTTTTCCATTACTTCTATACACCCTCGAAACATGCTCAAGGGCTCTACCTTAACAGTCGCTATGATGTCCCTTCATCTCTGACACCCCTTCTAATGTTCCCAAGTGGAAAGATCGATTTGCCTTCGTCGAGCCTAACCCTGCTTTTCCTTGGGCTACAACTACTTGGCTTAGGGAGCTCAAACGTGAGCTTGCACCTCCTCCTCAAAACTCCCTCTTCGACCAACGGATTGCTGTGTGGAACTCCAAGCCCGTTGCGTCAAAAACTCTCCTCAAAAACGATAACCTCTTACACTTTTGCGGCCTCCTTACTCACAAATCACTATCTCCTCCTACCCAAGAAACCCTTGACCTAGTCCTCATCAAGGACGATGCAGGTATTTTTTACCTAGCGTGCTCAAACATTGTTGTTTTTATTCTTGCGTGTGATATATCTGTTGTAATGTTGACTTAATTGCGCGAATTTTTGCAGAGATGCCTACTATCCCCTTTTCTAAGAGGAAATTCCTCTGAAGAAGAAGCCTATCGAGGGGTCGAGCTCAAGGCCTGCTAGCTCGACCGCCTCTCAATCTGATCGCCCAGCTTCGCCACCTCCCAATCGCTCCTCTTCGACGCCGCCGGACCGGAGGAGGTCGAACCTCGCCCCTCACCTATTCAAGAGTTGGTCATCGAGGAGCAGCCTTTACTTTCCTCAATCAACACTCCTATCAAAGAGCAGTCTGAGCGGCCCGCTTCGCCACAATCGAACTCTCCTCGTCCTGACTCTACACCAGTGATTCACATTCCAGCCTCTCCCAATCATAAGTTGGTCGAGGAGGCTCGACTGAAACGTCCTTTTGTCAAGGGGGAAGATGGGCCAACAAGCGCTCTCGCCTCGAGGAGACTACCGCCGTCACACACTCCTCTACCGTTTCGTTGACCTAGCTCAGCGGCGCGGATGTATCATCCTTCCTTAAGGGTGTTCTTCCCGCCGTCGACCTCCCTACCGACCACCCGATGACGGTCACACCCTACACGATCGAGGTAACCGCATCGGCAGATAGCTGGAGCAGGTAACCCTTATAACTCTGTAACTATCTTCCTTATCTTACTTCTTTTTTGTCGTTTACATCCCAACTTTTTCCTCTATGCTCACATGTAGGGAATGGTCGAGCTCGCTCCTATCATCGAGCAGACCTTATCGAGCTCGAGCCGGTCTATCCCTGCGATTGAGCAGGGATCCTTTCTTCTCCGTAATCTGGTGGACGAGCTCGTTATTTGGGGCTATAAGCTTCGCGAGAAGGTGAAGGAAGAGGCGGCCAACACCAGGGTCCTCAAATCAGAGAAGGAGATGCTTGAGGGGGCCCTAAAGTCCTTCGAAGAGGCGCTCGAGGCTGAACGGACAGAGAGGAAGGCTATTGTGGCCTAGTTCAGGGAAGAGCGAGTAGCTTGGGGCCGCAAGAAAGCTGCTTTCGAGCAACGGGCGAAGAAACTGGCCCATCAGGCCACTCTACGGGCCCGCCAGATGGTATGACATACCACATCTGGGTAGCACTTCCTCCAGAATTATCACGATCAAGTGGTGACTGCTTTCAAACAGTCATCACCATACCTGAAAGAGGTGTAGGAGTACGGTACTCGTTGCTTCGAGTCCATCGTGCAAGAAATCAGCAACCAGATAGTGGAGGATGACTTTGAAGAGCTTAACGTGAAAGCTATCTAGAATGCCCTGACCAAGGCACATGCTGGCTACAAGAGCGCTCTCGACCTACCCCTCGACCACGACTGGTATCGAGCCTCCTCGAGCACACTGTAAATCAAGACGAGATGCTGAAGAGGAATTTCACACTTCCCGATGGACTGACTCCTCCGACGTTAATGCGGCGAGTCATGTCTGAGTCCATTCGTCAGCGCCCTTTGTCGGATATAGCAGAGTCCACCTCCGATTCGAGCCAACAAGTCGAGCAGTCGGATCCGTACCTCGAGCAGACTCTACCCGATTCTAATGCCAATGCTGAGCAGGCCTCTCCAAATCTTGATACCTCTGGGGCGTGTTTGAAAAACTAGATAAGATTATATTGTAATAATTTGGACTCCCTAGATTGTACTATTAAGATTTGAGAAATATTGTGTTTGATGGCCATGATTGCAGGGAAGAGGAAGATTAGACAAAGTTTTTTTTTTGTGTTTGTGGGGCATGACAAATTCTAGGATAAAACACATTTTACTTAATTACCCTTTCATTGTCCAACTATTTCAAATGACAGCATCCACATTATTTCTCGTCTTTTTCCCCAATTGTAACCTAATTTCAGTCGGCCGTCCAAAAAATGGCTCCTCTGCTTCTCGCCCAGCGATCTGTGAGTATCGCCCCTTGAGCTTCTCGCATCTGTAATTTTTTTTGTACGGATTTCTTCCCCAAAACACATATGACATGTTTGTGTCCTGTTCATTTGTTCGTGAATGGCTTGTACTCCATTTGGCTGTGTTGCGTGAATAATATGTCATAAGGTCTTTCCATGGGAAGTAAGTATCTCTATCCGAAAATGTATAGTTGTCTTTCTGAAACAGTGTTTTAATTTAATTCAATTTCTTTGTCAGGCATCCAAGAATAAAGAAAATCGTTTCTCAGGCTTGTTAATCAAAAAAGGCAAGACTGTGTTGTTGTTTTGTCCAATCCGCAGTACCATTATTCTTTTCCATGTGCTTATTTTCAAAATTGTATGATTATATTCTCTGGCATGGGATTGTCTGCATGGGTTGCTGTCTTGTTCCATTAGATTCTTTTTCTACAGTGTGATACAATCTGGCAGAGACCTCTGATACTTTTTTTTATAAAGGTCTTGAAGAATGGTGAATTTTTTCAGCTGTCAGCTTTATCATTTACATACATAAATTGTGTAATTTGTATATTTGGTAGAAATTACCCTCCTTTGTGTGGTCGGTCATGTCCTCCCCTATATAAAGAGGTTGATTTTCCTTTGGATTTCCACAGTCAAGTCACGGCCACAAAAGTAGGCTTCATTTAACCAATCCTATATTGTCATCGAAAATCAGGATAATGGCCCGTTTGGGAAGGAAGCCACACAAGATGAGTTTCTTTACGATGATCGGTGGACCAAAGAGGTCGACAACCTGTTTATAGACCTCCTTGTAGAGGCCCACTTTGGTCTTGAATGGAGAAATGACAGACCAGGGTCGAATGTCTTCGCCTACTGCCGCGGTGTATTGGTTATAGATCTCGGGGAAAACTTCACGGTGGCTGAAGTCGAGGAAAGGTTCGATTTCCTTCACAAGCGTTTTTGAGTCTTTTCTTGGATGCTACGAAAACATGGGTTGCGCCACTGTGTCCAGTCCAACGTCCTCACGGCTCCGGTAGCAGTATGGGATGATATATTCGAGGTATTTCATCACACTTTGTTGGTCAAATATTGCTGTTTAAACTTTGTTGATCATAATACACAGTTTTGGGTAACCTTTTCTCTTGGTATTAATAGCATTTTATTAATAGGACTTTATAAGAATAGATATGCAACTGTCCTGTGTTCTGTTTGTTGTGGGTTTCCTTTTTTCTTGCCTATGTAGCAAAAGGTAAAACTTTCTACCATTTGACTATGTTCCTAATAATTGAGTTAAAAACTTGTAAGATCAATGTACTGTAAACTTCTCCAAAACCATAATGTAGAAGGCCAAACTCTTCAATGCACACAACCAAAGCAAAAAGAAACGAAATAAACATTCAGTCACACATATATCCTATCATTCACAATAAATTCAGTCACACATATCATATGTGTAGTCGTACAGGAACACCCACGGGATCATAGGTTCCATCCAACGCTTCTAAGCATCCCTGTCATTCAATGCACACCAAAATCAAATTATGTACTTTATTGTAAGTAGTTGAATTTAAGGTTTAGTTCAACAGAAATGTAGTAGAATGGTGTCCTCACCTTAAACCATCTCCATCTCCAATCTGTGCATGAATCGGTTATTGGGGTACTTTCAGCAAGGAGAATGGGGTACAAGCACAGTACGGCTTTAAGTACATTGTGGAAGAATTTGCTTATTGTTTGACCAGATCATTTAAAATCAAATTTAATAACACGATTTTTTTGTGGTGAGCTAGCACACTTAGAAAAATTGCTACTTGTTCACTAATTTGAATATCTCTGGTGTTCCGTAGGCCCCCAATATGTTCCACCAAGTAGCATAAACGCGCAAAGCTGTTTCGATCCATGCGAAGTTGTTCAATGCATGTTCTGTCACTTATTTCTACCAACACTTTCATATGCTCAATTTGAGACGGAAGACGGTTTGACATACTATAGGATGCTCTTCTAAGGCGACGTCTAACTCTACGATATTGTCTTTGTTGTACTACCAGCTTAATGTAAATGTATGCAAGCAGAAGACACAACGTAGATTTATTAAGTCCTCACGAGCAACAGTACTAGCGCCTCTTCCGATTCTATGTCCATGGTTATTTTGATGATGTAAACAAAAATACATACTTGGCCATGAATAAGTTAAGTGAGAAGACAACTGTTTTTAATCTTTCCTACACTGTAAATTAAAAGGTCTACCAAAATGTGCTAAAAATTCAAGTCAAGTTTCATGAACATTAATCATTTCTTTTCACCAAAGAACAAATGTCAACTGTTGTTATGTGTATAGAAAACTTTACAAAATGGTATCCCTAAATGTCAGGCATTGAAAAAAAATAGAGGAATCAAAATATGAACTCAACATATATTGCAAAAAACAACACTCTAGTAACCCGAAAAACAAGTATGGCATCAATTTTGCCATGAGAAGCAGCCAAGCAGCCAAGTGACAACAAAAAACCTGAACAGAGCTTAGCCTCCAACCAACTACATCATATAAAGACTATCCATTTTCGAGAATTAGTTTTTACAAAAAATAAAATAAAATTTTAAAATCAACAATGCTTGGTTCAATGAAAGCATGAAAGTGGTTCTACTTTTACGGAGCCGAAAACATAATTTTAAAAAAATATGCGGCTAGGGTTAACCGCCGGAATCGAAAAGGTACAGCCAAATTAGTGGTTTGAAGTCTTTTGTACCTGTGACGGGAAGGATAACGATGTCAAATACTTCACCGTAATGGGTTCAAGTATGAAGCGCGCGTCAATGTTACTGCGGATCAAACATTGTGGATGTTTAGGGTTTAAGAACAACAACATCTGAATCGACAGGAAAAGGTATGGCAAACACAAAAAAAATTCATTCGTCATCGTTATTGATTACCGTAGTAGCACAAACTTACAGAGCAAGGTCGCCGGCACCCTGTGAAATTTTCGCCTCTTCTGCACCTCCAGGTCTTGTTTCACACTTCCAAAGACGACGATGCCTTATATAATGTGGCATTGTGTAATTATTGGGTCACTCGAGGTTAATACGGTACCAAATGTAAAATATTAGGGACAAAATTGACATTTATTTGTCTGTGTACTATAGGGATCCAAAATATCACATGTCGGACATGCGATTACTTAATAGCCGAAAATAGAGACTAATTTCATTTCATCACGGGCTCTGCGTAATCCACAAGGGCCGCATTCTTGCGAGGCAAACGTCGGAATAAGCCTGGACTAACACCTAAATCCTATCCTATCTAGTTTTTCAAACAAGCCCCTGGTCCTTGACCACTTTGTAAAATGTGTTGTGGTTTATCTCGTTTGAACTTTGTACTCTTGCCTTTCGAAGGTATGAATATTATTCTTTGTTGAAGTTTGTTGGATTTTTTTGTTTTCTTTCCGTTTGTGCGCCTATTAATGTGTCATCTCGCATATCACTTTCATTGTTTATGAGCTCGTGCTGTCACAATACGTCAATTCTATATATATCACCTACTTAAGTCGCACCTCTAATCACAATGAACTATTCACCATTAAGTGCATGCCCACCTTCGGAAAGGTGGTCGAACACATGTCCACCATCAAAGGAGTGGTCGATACATGCGACCACCCAGCCCGGAAGCCTTAGTCATGGTGGATTTTTTGTCTTCGAACACATGTTCACTCTCAAAGGAGTGGTCGATACATGCGACCACCCAGCCCGAAGGCCTTAGTCATGGTGGATTTTTTGTCTTCGAACACATATCCACCCTCAAAGGAGTGGTCGATACATGCGACCACCCAACCCGGAGGCCTTAGTCATGGTGGATTTTGGTCTTCGAACACATGTCCACCCTCAAAGGAGTGGTCGTTACATGTGACCACCCAGCCCGGAGGCCTTAGTCATGGTGGATTTTGGTCTTCGAACACATGTCCACCCTCAAAGGAGTGGTCGTTACATGTGACCACCCAGCCCGGAGGCCTTAGTCATGGTGGATTTTTGTCTTCGAACACATGTCCACCCTCAAAGGAGTGGTCGTTACATGTGACCACCCAGCCCGGAGGCCTTAGTCATGGTGGATTTTTGTCTTCGAACACATGTCCACCCTCAAATGAGTGGGGCCTTAGTCATGGTGGATTTTTTGTCTTCGAACACATGTCCACCCTCAAATGAGTGGTCGATACATGCGACCACCCAGCCCGGGGGCCTTAGTCATGGTGGATTTTTTGTCTTCGAACACATGTCCACCCTCAAAGGAGTGGCCGATACATGCGACCACCCAGCCTGGAGGCCTTAGTCATGGTGGATTTTTGTCTTCGAACACATGTCCACCCTCAAATGAGTGGGGCCTTAGTCATGGTGGATTTTTTGTCTTCGAACACATGTCCACCCTCAAATGAGTGGTCGATACATGCGACCACCCAGCCCGGGGGCCTTAGTCATGGTGGATTTTTTGTCTTCGAACACATGTCCACCCTCAAAGGAGTGGCCGATACATGCGACCACCCAGCCTGGAGGCCTTAGTCATGGTGGATTTTTGTCTTCGAACACATGTCCACCCTCAAAGGAGTGGTCGATAAATGCGACCACCCAGCTCGGGGGCCTATAGTCATGGTGGATTTTTTGTCTTCGAACACATGTCCACCCTCAAAGGAGTGGTCGATGTTCGAAAAATATTTTCACTATCCGCAAGTGTACGGTATAGCTGTAGTTAGTGGCGAGCAAGGTCGTATTCCCCAGAGATTGTTGTCAAAATAACTAAGTATCAAAATGTAAACGGTTAATTATTATTCAGTCTAATGCAAATTTGAATGGTGATTTTATTCTAAACTAATGAATGATTGAAAAATAAATTCTAACACTAATGAAGGCTTGTTCTAAGATAAATCAAGAATGAGAAAATAGATTCTAGGCTATGCTTTCCTCGGGATTATTCTAACAAAGATTTCCTATTCACTCAAACCTTATTTAATTCTACCATTTGTAAGGATAATCACTAAAGTAATTTACTCCTTTCTCTAGAACAAGTTAAATCGTAGATATTAATTGTTATCTATCTCCTCTTGGTCTCAAGATGAAAAATCAACTCCCATAAGCTCCTAAGATTCTAGTTCCCTCGCAAGATTCTATCAACCTCTCGATCTGTTTAGTCTCTTACGTTATGAATTTCCAAATTCTAGCAATCAACTATCTCCTCTCGGTCTCAAGTCAATCACAAATATGCATAAATACGGGCCCTTATATTCACACAATTAATAAAAGCACAAGAAATTGATAAACGAATGATAAACCGGAATGAATAAACAAAATCACTTCATAAAATAATCCGAGTACTCGCAAATCCTAGAATCCCTAAAAGGTTTAGCTACTAAACATATTCTCAAAAGTCAAAATAAATATATTCATGAGTTCAATGAAGAAGAAAAGGAGAAAAGAAAGAAGAACTATTGTCGCCGTTAGTTCCCGAATCTTCAATCTTGACTTCCTCGAATCCCTCGTGTGTTTCGTGCTTTCTCTAGGCCTCCAATGGTGTCAAAAATCCCAAAAACGAGTTCCTAAGGCCTCTTTTATACTGTAGGGCAATTCTGGTCGAAAATGGGAAGAAAACGCGTAAGAATCCTATTCCCCGCAGGTCTGGTCTGCGCGTCACACGAGTCGTGTGACTTTTCTCCAATTTTTGGCAAACTCCCAGACTCACACGAGCAATCACACGACCGGGTCACACGAGTCGTGTGAGGCCACACGACTCGTGTCTCAACCCACACGACTCGTGTGAAAATGCCGTAGCTACGTCTCTTATTTCTTCAACCCACACGACCCGTGTCACTACTCACACGAGTCGTGTGACCTCTTCTGCACCCGTTTTCGCCGATTTTCGTCCCGATTCCATCTCCAACGCATTTCCGGGCATATTTCCTGCAAAAACAACGACAAAAACACCTCTATCATAGTTTAATAAATAAAACGAAATGGTGCACAATCACACGATAACTAGGGCCAAATATCACAATATATCACTCATAATTCATGAAAATATGATGAATATCAACTCCCCCAAACTGAAACCCTTGTTCGTCCCCGAACAAGAATAAGAAAATCACAACTCAAGCATGAGTGATATCAAACTAGAACAGCTTCAAGTTATTCAATGCAACCAAGAAAAATTCAAAAGATCATAATTATCATGCTTTGACTATTAACTTGTATCCACCTTGAATCAACGAACTCTCAAATAGGAATACATAAGTGCCTCACTCACATGTCATCAATATGTAAACGAGAAGGACACGCTCAAGTCACATTGAACACCCAGTTAACCATATGTTTGCCAATCATCTAAAACTCTACTTCAAACACAACCAATAATCATGAGCTTTAAATCAAAAGGTCTTTCCAGGTTGTAATGTAGGCTATTTGGTCAAGGGTAAGATATATATGGGTTAAGTGGCTCAAATAAACAATCATACCATTCGAGTAGATAGACTACTCGACATACCCCACCATCCTCTCTAATCAATCATAAAGCGTTTCTCAATCCCATACCAAAATAATCCATACACAACTCAAATATGCTCAAATCAAATCGCAAAGGGAGTACTTGACCATTTTTTATTATTATTTTTTTTTTCTTTTTTTTTTTTTAGAGAGTTCCATTTTTTTCCAAACAAAATCAAACTGCATGGACAACATTCTCTAGGTATAAACATTGGAGGTCATCCAAGTGTCCTAGAGTGGTTTCTCATTACTCATTACACGTCAAAATAAATCAACTAGTAAGAGGAGTAGAATCCCAACAGTTCGACTTGCGAGCTCTCTTTATTATTTTTCTTCTTTTTTTTCTTCTTTTTTTTCGGTCAAACACAGTAAATGCAACTCAATCACACCCCCATTCCACACCCAATCATCCAATAAATAACTCCGTTATCCCCATACATCCCAAATATCAGTCAACTCTCAAAATAAATAAGATAAACCGGTTGACAAGAAAAAGGCTTAAGGCTCAAACGGGCTACTAGTGGAAAATATTTTTAAGGACAAAGAACAAGGCCAAACGAGCTAAATTCAAGAACCGCCTAAATCATTTTTAAAGCTCATGATCATCAATGCATTTTTTCAAGTGTAGAATCAAGGCAAATTCTAATAACTCGGGTATTCAATTGACACTCACAGACAAAGAATAAAGGTTCAAATCTCACTAGGTTCAATATATCGCTAATTCAAGGCTCACAAGCATTTTCATCTAGGCATGACTTTTACAATCTCAATCACAATTTCTTAGTCACATCAAATTACCATTCACCATTCAAGTTATACATATCATCATCAAATCGAAAGCCCAAAATACACAAGAGACCGACTCATTATAAAAAATACTACTCTTAAAAAGCAAATAAACGTGCTCTAGTCAATAAAAAACATAAAAATAAAAATAAACTAATGCAACCTATATGAAATGCAAGATAGATGGGATAAGAACCTAAGATATGCCGCACCCCTCCCCCAAACTCATTCTTTCGAGAAAGAACAAATTTGAAGAAAAAGTGGTATATCTTAGGGGACTAATTGCCTGAAAATCACGGTGGAGGAGGGGGAAAATTCCCCTCGTGTCTCTGCATCCAATCGAACAGCTGCTGGAAACCGCAGTTCATCCGCTCCTCCAGCCGGACCGCAGACGCACGGTTCTCATCCCGCATGCCCCATACGTCCGTCCTAAGCTCGCGCATCTCTCGCTCGAGCGTCAACATCCTCTCGTCCATACTCGGCTCTCGACGCCTCTGCCTCTGCCTCTGCCTCTGCCTCTGCTCAACCGCTCGAGATGACTCCGGTCTATCCTCACGCACCGGCTGCTCGGGTGCTGCTCCATCCTGATCTCCATCCTCGTGCCACATCAAGGCATCCATCTCTCCCTCATATCCGGGCATCTCCTCCTCCTCCGGTTCCTGTGCAGGCAACTGTGGGGCAAGCTTCCGCAGAACCCCCACGGGCGGACACGTCTCTCTCAACTGCCGATGCACCTCGGTGTCCATCAGTATGTTCCCCTCATGGTGGAGTCCCGTCAGATGTGGGTGTGGGAGAGGAAAATGGTCGACCATCTTCTGCACGAAGAATATCCGATCGTGCGAATCAGTCTTCAAATACCCGATGTTCACCAAAGCCGACAGATCTAAAAGATCCCCTCCCATGACACGCTCCCACCGTGAACAGTCGACCCCAAGACGATTGGCGATAACTGTAATCACACCGCCGCATCGGAGCACAGTGTTGTGCGCCTGGCTCATGCGAGACAAATGCTCGCCCACCAACCGTCCGAGTCCTGGCCTCCGCTGCCTCATCAGACACCACAATATATAAACCTCGGCCTTCGTGATAGGGCCGGTCTCACGCCGTGCAAATAAAACACTCGCCAACACCCGGTGAACATAGCGCAAGACCGGGTTGCGAATATCAGCGGCTTTCGCTCCCCCACGTGAAAACTGTAACGGTTCGGCATCCGCTCCATCAGGGGTCAAAGTAATGGACCTCCAAAAGTCGGCCTCACTGTACTCCATCCTGTCTGCATAGTCATCCCCTCTTCTGAACCAAGCTACTAACTGGCCCTCAGTCACCCGCCGAGGCTGATTATCCAGCCGGAATGTATATTCCTCGAAGGTCGTCGTGGTGCCCCTCTTCACCTTAAAGGTGCTAAGAACCTCGAGCACCATCCGTTTGTAAGTACCCGGGCGCTCACGTAGCATATCCGAAATTCCGAGCAGGTTGAATAGAGGCTTCACCGCCTCATGAATGCCAAGGGCACGCTCGGCTGTCTCGTCAGGATACCGAGTCGGTCGGATAGCCAGCTGTGCGAGTCGGGTCCAATTCTCTTTCTGCCAGTCGTGCTCCAAGGTAACTCCTAACTCGCTCCAGGGGGTCGGATTGGCCTCGACGTCGTCACGTCTCCCGACCAGTGGCGGATTTGATGGACGGGCCGATCGAGACGTCGCACTCGCACTCCCACGTCCACGGCCAACTCCACTTCGACTCCGAGTATTCATTTGTGCACCTACATTAACGAATTCAAAAGTTCAACATCACCAATAATCAACAAACATTCACAAAGCCACATCAACTCAACAAAATTCAACAACGACAAACCATCTCCTAAATCACCACATAGTTCAATTCCTTCAATTCCAAAAATCATCAAATCACAAACAATATCACAAATATTTCATGAAAAAGTCACCAACCTAATCATCAATATCACAGCAACTCTACCATAATCAATAACCACATAGTATCTCCACAATCAACATCTAACTCAATTCTTCAACACCGAAAATGCATACCCATAATTCAAGAAAAATCATCAAACTACAATAGTTAGCCCAAGCAATTTCAACAAAAATTCCCCAAATATCATATCAACTCGACTTTCAACAATAGTCCCAAATCATCTTCGAAAATTCCACATATTCCAATTCCTTCACTCCAAACATTTCAACACAAATTCAACAATTATCAACAACTTCTCCTATAAGTCCTTTTTCCAATCATCCAAAATTCACAAAAATAGCACTAAGGCAAGAACATATGCAAACAAGCCCAAGAATAATTCACCTAAATGCCCAACATCACCCCATTCTTCATACTAAACAATTAGAACATTACTCATATGAAAAAGAGAGAAAATTCATCAAATAAAATCCGCATACAAGGTGCTCGATGAAATTCCCAAACTAGTTCTTAATCCTAATTTCACAATAATGCTCAAAACACATGAACCCTACCTCAATCCAACATCCAAACCGCGAAATTACAAGAGAGACGAAGAAAATTCGTACCTTTTTTATGATTTCTACCAAAAATCCAAAATAGGCAAACCCTAGCTCAAGAACAACGAATTTCTCCCCCTTTCAAGAGCTCAAAATCCGAAAATAAGAGGCAAGGTGGTATGTGTATGTGAATTTGGGATGGAATCGTGCAAGAGAGGCAAGAAAATTCGAAAAGAAAATACGAGAGAGAGACGATCGAGAGACGAGAGAAAGCAAGCGAGTCGTGTGAAGAGAAAGTGAAAGAAAGAGGGTTTAAAAATGTACCTGGCACGTCACACGACTCGTGTTCACAGGCCACACGAGTCGTGTGGTCGTTGCAGAAGTCGGCTAAATTTTCGCCCAGACTCACACGAGTCGTGTCCATCATCCACACGGGTCGTGTCAAGACACACAAGTCGTGTCCTTTATGCACACGGGTCGTGTCAAAAAGCCGAACCTGCAACCAAAAATTCCAGTTTTTCTCCAGACCCACACGAGTCGTGTCCAACTACCACACGGCTCGTGTGGTGTCACACGACTCGTGTTGTGTTCCACACGAGTCGTGTCAAAAAGCCGAGAGTCACATCGAAAAATCTCCCTTTTTTTCCCAGGCCCACACGAGTCGTGTGATAGGCCACACGAGTCATGTGGACCTGGAACTTTTTATTTTTTTTTTAAATGATAAAAAAGGAACGAAGATAAGCCTAATCTAAAAGAAAAAAAAAGTATACACTAAACATTGGGTTGCCTCCCAAAAAGCGCTTAATTTAACGTCTTTAGCTGGACGATGTACCTGATTACCATTAGTCGTTCAAATAGACGATGAAGATCGTCTTGACTTGTTCTGGGCTGAAATATGGCTTGATCCTCTGCGCATTCACCACGAATGTAGTGCCGTCACTTACGGCTAATTCCACCGCTCCATTGCTCATCATCTTCGTGATCACGAACGGACCCGACCACCTCGACTTGAACTTACCGGGAAAGAGCTTGAGTCGCGAATTGAAGAGTAGAACCCGATCACCTTCAGTAAATTCTCGCTTCCGGATCAACTTGTCATGATGTCTCTTCGTCTTCTCCTTATAAATGCGAGAGCTCTCATAAGCTTCTGTTCGAAACTCGTCCAATTCGTTAAGCTGCAACCTCCTTTCGACCCCGGCCTTTTCAAAGTCGAGAATAATCTTCCTCATAGCCCAATACGCCTTATGCTCCAATTCAACGGGTAAATGACACGATTTTCCAAATACCAATTGATATGGAGACATACCCAAAGGAGTCTTGTATGCCGTTCGATACGCCCATAACGCCTCATGGAGGTGATTCGCCCAATCCTTACGACTCCCAATGACTTTCTCGAGCACTTGCTTGATCTCCCGATTAGCCAACTCAGCTTGCCCATTGGCTTGTGGATGGTACGCCGTCGTCACCTTATGCTTCACTCCATACTTGGCAAGGAGACTTCCAATCCACTTATTGCAAAAGTGTGACCCACCATCACTAATCAATGCTCTCGGAGTCCCAAACCGTGTAAGGATATTTACTCTCAAAAATTTCAGCACCTCCTTAGCGTCATTCGTCTTAGTCGGCACTGCCTCTACCTATCTCGAAACATAGTCCACTGCCAAAAGAATGTACTTGAACCCATAAGACATGGGAAAAGGCCCCATAAAATCGATCCCCCACACGTCAAAAAGTTCCACCTCAATGATGTTGGTGAGGGGCATCTCATCTCGCCTAGAAATTCCTCCCGTCCGTTGGCATCGATCACATGATAGCACAAACTGGTGACAATCTTTATAAATAGACGGCCAATAAAAGCCACTCTGTAACACCTTGATGGCGGCTCGGTTTTCCGCGAAGTGACCTCCACCTGGTGATGAATGGCATTGCATTAAAATTTCTCCCCATTCCTCGTCAGGAACACACCTTCTAATAACCATGTCCGCACACCTCCAAAATAAATAAGGCTCGTCCCAATAATAGAACTTCACGTCATGAAAGAACTTCTTCCTCGCATAATAGGACAAATCCGGAGGTGGTACACCCGACACCAAATAATTCACAAAGTCGGCATACCAAGGTAGGTGGGCTCGAATATGCATCATGTGCTCATCCGGAAAATCTTCATTAATGGGGACCAAACGATCATCCCCTTCAACCGAGCCCTCCAACCGAGATAAATGATCCGCCACCACGTTCTCGCACCCCTTTCGGTCCCGGATTTCTAGATCAAACTCTTGAAGTAAGAGCACCCATCGAATCAATCTTGGCTTGGCATCCTTCTTCGCCATGAGGTGTCGAATCGCCGCATGATCAGTAAACACGATTGACTTTGTCCCAACAAGGTAGGGTCAGAACTTGTCAAACGCATACACCACTGCTAGCATCTCCTTCGCTGTGGTCGTGTAATTCACTTGAGCTGGATCCAACGTCTTGCTGGCATAGTAAATCACTCGAAAGAGCTTATCTCGCTTTTGGCCCAAAGCGACCCCCACGGCTACATCACTTGCATCACACATCAACTCGAACGGTTGCTCCCAATCCGGCACAATCAAAATAGGAGCACTAACAAGGGCTTTCTTCAAAGTCTCAAAAGCCTGCAAACACTTCTCACTAAAATCAAATGCAACATCTTTTTCTAACAAGACACTAAGAGGTTTAGCAATTTTAGCAAAATCACGAATGAACCTCCTATAAAATCCCGCATGGCCTAAGAAACTTCTTACCGACTTCACATTAGTAGGAGGTGGAAGTTTTTCAATGGCAATAATTTTTGCTCGATCTACCTCAAGCCCTGCAGAAGATACCCGATGTCCAAGAACTATACCTTCCTTCACCATAAAGTGACATTTCTCCCAATTTAAAACAAGGTTAGTTTCTTCACATCGCTGCAACACTCGAGATAAATTAGCCAAACAATTATCAAATGAAGTACCAAACACCGAAAAATCATCCATGAACACCTCCATAATATTCTCAATCAAATCATGAAAAATAGCCATCATACATCTTTGAAAAGTAGCAGGAGCATTACATAAACCAAAAGACATTCTACGATAAGCAAAAATACCATAAGGACATGTAAAAGCCGTCTTCTCTTGGTCTTCCGGAGCTATCAAAATTTGATTGTATCTGGAATAACCATCAAGAAAACAATAAAAATCATACCCCGCTAACCTATCAAGCATTTGATCCACAAAAGGCAAAGGAAAGTGATCCTTACGAGTAGCGGCATTTAATTTACGATAATCAATACAAACACGCCAACCCGTCAAAAGCCTAGTAGCTATCACACCATCATGCTCATCTTTCACAATAGTCATCCCCCCTTTCTTAGCCACAACTTGTGTAGGACTAACCCATTCACTATCAGAAATAGCAAAAATCATCCCAGCATCTAACAATTTAAGGACCTCTTTTCTTACTACTTCTTGCATAATTGGATTTAGCCTACGTTGATTTTGAACACATGGCTTATAATTATCCTCAAGCAAAATCCTATGCATGCAAATAGAGGGACTAATACCTTTTAAATCACCTATCGACCACCCAATTGCCGACTTATGCCCTCTCAAGACTCTCAATAATCTCTCAAGTTCCGAACTAGAAAGGTAAGAAGAAACGATTACCGGATACGTGTCATTCTCTCCAAGATATGCGTACTTCAAGTGCTCCGGTAAAGGCTTCAACTCTAACTTCGGGACTCCATCCTTCTTCTCTCCTTGACTTGTAGTTCCTCCCGATTCATCTCGCCTCAACTCCAGAAATGCAGCTTCCCTCTTCGGGATTTCCCTACAACCATCCAACACATTAACACATTTAAATAATTTTTCTTGAAAAGGATCAAACGAAGAAGAAGCAAATAATGATTTTCGAACACATAGATCAAAAGGGTCTTTAGACGAGGAAGTAATCATGTCATTGTCGAAGGAAGCCTCAACAACTTCAATCACTTTACATTCCTCGATCTCACCATTCTCATCACTACTCTTCATCGCTTGATATATGCAAAATGCGATGCTCTCGTCGTCGACTCGAAGGGTAAGCTCGCCATTCTTCACATCAATCAATGCTCCCCCGGTCGCAAGAAATGGACGACCCAAAATTAGCGGCACCTCCTTGTCCTCCTCCATGTCAAGAACCACAAAATCAGCCGGGAAGATAAACCCCTCGACTTTCACCAGTACGTCTTCCACAATCCCCTTTAGATAAGACAAGGATCTATCCGCCATTTGCAATGCAATCGTCGTAGGCCTAATTGTCCCAATCTCCAACCTCTTAAAAATGGATAATGGCATGAGATTAATACTCGCCCCCAAGTCACACAACACCTTCCCGAATCGCTTTCCCCCTATGATGCATGCTATTGTGAAGCTCCCGGGACCCTTGCGTTTGAAAGGCATCTTCTTTTGGATCATAGCACTACACTCCTCTGTCAAATTCACCTTCTCATACGCCTTGAGCTTCTTCTTCCTAGATACCATGTCCTTCAAGAACTTGGCATATTTGGGCATTTCCTGCAATGCATCAACAAGAGGAATATTTATTTGAACTTTAGTAAATATCTCACGAAATTTGGCATATTGTTCGTCAATTTTTTTCCTTGCAAAACGTTGAGGAAAAGGTAAAGGAATATTAGGAGTAGAAGTGTTAGAAGTAGATATTGGCTTCTCAGCCCCTGTAATTGACGATTTTGGGGGTTCCACTACTACTTCCTCAACTTCTTCCTCTTCCTTGCTTTCCTCATGCACGACTCTTTTCGGCTCATCAGACGGCATCCTCGGGCCCTCATACTCCATGCCACTCCTCAGACGAATGGCTTTGCATTGCTCCTTCGGATTCACCTCTGTGTTACTTGGAAATTGTCCCTTCTGATGTTGACTCCCAACTGCCGTGGCCAATTGCCCAATCTGCTGCTGCACCGACTTCAGTTGATTCTCCATTGACACAAAACGTGCGTCATTCGCGCTCAGTAATTGTTTTGTCTGGTCCATAAATGACTGTGTGCTAGTCATGAATGAGGCTAGCACATCTTCGATTGGTGGCTTCTTTGGCTCGTTGATTACCCCATTGGTCACCGAAAATCCCGGGGGTGGCTGTAGAGCATTATTCGGATTTGCATACAAGAGATTGGGGTGATTCCGGTTGCCTTGATAATAAGTGTTGCCCGCTTGAGGCCCTCGAAAATTCCCGAAATTCCGATTATACACATAATTCACATCCTCGATCGGTTCTCCAACTCCTACACTCTCAGTCTTTACTCCTTGCAAGTTATTCATCAACAATGCCACTACATTAGCAGCAATAGATGACGCTGAGTCTGTCTCATTAGTCGCCGCGACTCTCCTAAGCATAGTTCTCTCAACCGGCCATTGATAGCTATTTGAAGCCATCTCCTCAAGAATCCGCTTTGCGTCATTTGGTCGCCTTCCCAATAGAGCACCTCCAGCTGAGGCATCCACCATGGCCTTCATCGGGCCACTCAATCCATTGTAGAAGTAGCAAATCTGGTGCTCCTCCGAAAAACCATGTTGTGGGCACGTCCGAAGGAGTTGGGTGTAACGCTCCCAAGCCTCATATAAAGGCTCGTTATCTTGTTGCTTGATTCAAGTGATCTCCGTCTGAAGTCTCAACATCTTACTCGGTGGGAAGAACTTCAAGAGAAATTTCTGACGCATTTCCTCCCATGATGTCACTGTTCCGGTTTCCAGAGAATTGTACCAAACCTTCGCCTTATCTCTAAGAGAGAAAGAGAAAAGGCGGAGGCGAATAGCATCCTCCGGGACTCCATTCTACTTCACAGTACTGCATATCTCCAGAAATTGCATCAGGTGCGCATTCGGGTCCTCGATAGCACCTCCCCCAAACTGCTCTTGTTGAACCATACGAATCAAGGACGGGCTCAACTCAAAGGTATTAGCAGCAATTCTCGGCCCGTGACCTCCTCCATATACTTGGTCAGCTTGAGGTTGGAAGATGCTCCGGACCGGTGGTCCTGTCTCCTGTTGAGCCTGCTGCTCGGCTAGCTGGTGTTGTAGCTCTGCCAGTTGCTCTTGGAGCTGTCTGTACCTCTCTTCACCTTGTTCCTCCATTGCACCTCTCAGTCGTTGTTGTAGTCTCCGGATTGCGTTGTTCCTTCGGCAACTAGCTTCAATCTCGGGGTTAAACTTTGCGGGTGAACTCCCACTAGACCTCGTGATCATGCAAGTACCTGTTAAAACACACAAACTAAAAAGGACGCAATTAAGAACCAATGTATAAAACAAAAACAAAAATGACTAAAGTAATATCTACCCGTCTTCTTCTAATATTAATTAATTTTAACAAAACAATCCCCGGCAACGGCGCCAAAAACTTGTTCGCAAAATATTTTCACTATCCGCAAGTGTAAGGTATAGCTGTAGTGAGTGGCGAGCAAGGTCGTATTCCACAGAGATTGTTGTCAAAATAACTAAGTATCAAAATGTAAACGGTTAAATATTATTCAGTCTAATGCAAATTTGAATGGTGCTTTTATTCTAAACTAATGAATGATTGCAAAATAAATTCTAACACTAATGAAGGTTTGTTCTAAGATAAATCAATAATGAGAAAATAGATTCTAGGCTATGCTTTCCTCGGGATTATTCTAACAAAGATTTCTTATTCACTCAAACCTTATTTAATTCTACCATTCGTAGGGATAATCACTAAAGTAATTTATACCTTTCTCTCGAACAAGTTAAATCGTAGATATTAATTGTTATCTATCTCCTCTCGGTCTCAAGATGAACAATCAACTCCCATAAGCTCCTAAGATTCTAGTTCCCTCGCAAGATTCTATCAACCTCTCGGTCTGTTTAGTCTCTTACGTTATGAATTTCCCAATTCTAGCAATCAACTATCTCCTCTCGGTCTCAAGTCAATCACAAATATGCATAAATACGGGCCCTTATATTCACACAATTACTAAAAGCACAAGAAACTGATAAACGAATGATAAACCGGAATGAATAAACAAAATCACTTCATAAAATAATTCGAGTACTCGCAAATCCTAGAATCCCTAAAAGGTTTAGCTACTAAACATATTCTCAAAACTCAAAATAAATATATTCATGAGTTTAATGAAGAAGAAAAGGAGAAAAGAAAGAAGAACTATTGTCGCCGTTAGTTCCCAAATCTTCAATCTTGACTTCCTCGAATCCCTCGTGTGTTTCGTGCTTTCTCTAGGCCTCCAATGGTGTCAAAAATCCCAAAAACGAGTTCCTAAGGCCTCTTTTATACTGTAGGGCAATTCTGGGTCAAAATTGGGAAGAAAACGCGTAAGAATCCTATTCCCCGCAGGTCTGGTCTGCGCGTCACACGAGTCGTGTGACATGCCACACGAGTCGTGTGACTTTTCTCCAATTTTTGGCAAACTCCCAGACTCACACGAGCACTCACACGACCGGGTCACACGAGTCGTGTGAGGCCACACGACTCATGTCTTAACCCACACGACTCGTGTGAAAATGTCATAGCTACGTCTCTTATTTCTTCAACCCACACGACCCGTATCACTACTCACACGAGTCGTGTGACCTCTTCTGCACCGTTTTCGCCGTTTTTCGTCTCGATTCCATCTCCAACGCATTTCCAGGCATATTTCCTGCAAAAACAAC
Source organism: Striga asiatica (assembly GCA_008636005.1). NCBI lineage: Eukaryota > Viridiplantae > Streptophyta > Magnoliopsida > Lamiales > Orobanchaceae > Striga > Striga asiatica. The sequence continues at coordinate 153,298 of BKCP01011625.1, read as the reverse complement.
GACAAAAACACCTCTATCATAGTTTAATAAATAAAACGAAATGGTGCACAATCACACGATAACTAGGGCCAAATATCACAATATATCACTCATAATGCATGAAAATATGATGAATATCAGTCGATACATGCGACACCCAGCCTGGAGGCCTTAGTCATGGTGGATTTTTTGTCTTCAAACACATGTCCACCCTCAAAGGAGTGGTCGATACATGTGACCACCCAGCCCAGAGGCCTTACTCATAGTGGATTTTTATCTTCGAACACATGTCCACCCTCAAATGAGTGTTCGATACATGCGACCACCAAGCCCGGAGGCCTTAGTCATGGTGGATTTTTTTATCTTCGAACAAATGTCCACCCTCAAAGGAATGGTCGATACATGCGACCACCCAGCCAGGAGGCCTTAGTAATGGTGGATTTTTTGTCTTCGAACACATGTCCACCCTCAAAGGAGTGGTTGATACATGCGACCACCCAGCCCGGAGGCTTTAGTCATGGTGGATTTTTGTGTTCGAACACATGCCCACCCTCAAAGGAGTGGTTGACGCATGCGACCACCCAGCCCGGAGGCCTTAGTCAAGGTGGATTTTTGTCTTCGAACACATGTCCACCCTCAAATGAGTGGTCGATACATGCGAGCACCCAGCCCGGAGGCCTTAATCATGGTGGCTTTTTTGTCTTCAAACACATGTTCACCCTCAAAGGAGTGGTCGATACATTTGACCACCCAGCCCGGAGGCCTTAGTCATGGTGGATTTTTTGTCTTCGAACACATGTCCACCCTCAAAGGTGTGGTCGATACATGCGACCACCCAGCTCGGAGGCCTTAGTCATGGTGGATTTTTATGTTCGAACACATGTCCACCCTCAAAGGAGTGGTCAATACATGCGACCACCCAGCCTGGAGGCCTTAGTCATGGTGGATTTTTGTCTTCGAACACATGTCCACCCTCAAAGGAGTGGTCGATACATGCGACCACCCAGCCCGGAGGCCTTAATCATGGTGGATTTTTTGTCTTCAAACACATGTCCACCCTCAAAGGAGTGGTCGATACATGCGACCACCCAGCCCGGAGGCTTAGTCATGGTGGGTCTTTTGTCTTTGAACACATGTCAACCCTCAAAGGAGTGGTCGATACATGCGACCACCCAGCCCGAAGGCCTTAATCATGGTGGATTTTTGTCTTCTAGTAACCTGTCGCCGGGTTACTCTAAATATAAAAATTAAAATAAACTAACAATTAGACAAGGTATTAAGGCTTGTAAATGAGATTTCATTAATTAAACATGGAGGAATTGATTACATCACTTGCGAAAAATTTCTAGAAAAAAGAAAAAAATTAAACTTAGTATTTGTTCAAGTTAGCCACGTTCCATGACTTGGGGAGTGACGTTCATTCCGCATCTTTGAGCGAGTATGCTCCTCCGGAATGGACTTTCTCGACCAGGTATGGCCCTGCCCAATTTGGCTCCAGCTTCCCGACATGCTTCAGCATGTCGACCCTTTTCCAGACCAGGTCACCTACTTGGAATCTTCTGACCTTCACCATTCTTTCATGTGCTGCTCGCATTCTCTATTTGTATGCCTCGACCCCGATCGAGGCTCGTTCTCGAAGTTCTTCAATTGTGTCGAGGGCCGCCATCATCAGGTTCTCATTCTGCTCGGAATCATATGTGCTCGATCTCTGAGACTGGACCTCGATCTCAACCGGAAGTAGTGCCTTCATACCATAGACCAGACTGAATGGTGTTTCCTCTGTTGTTGACCTTTGCGTTGTTCGGTATGCCCAATGTTTTGAAGTGAGCTCATCAACCCATGTGCCCGACGCCTTCTCTAATTTTGTTTTTAGCCATTCAGTATGATCCTGTTGGTCACCTCGACTTGTCCATTAGCTTGCGGATGAGCGACCGATACGAAATGTTGCTCGATATTCTTGTCCTCACACCAAGCTCGAATTCGTTTGCCATTGAATTGTGTTTCGTTGTCGGACACCAACACCTTTGGGACACCAAACCTGCAGCAAATACTGTTATATAAAAATTGTATGACTTTCTCCTCCGTGATTTTGGCCAATGGTTCGGCATCCACCCATTTCGTAAAATAGTCCAGCGCCACGATCAAAAATTTTCTTTTCCCTGTTCCTTGCGGCATTGGCCCCACTAGATCAACACCCCATTGCGCAAATGGGATAAGAGCGCTCATCGTGGTCATCGTCTCGGCTGGTTGGCGGACGGACTGTGTTTTTTGCATTGTAAGCACTTCCTCACCATCACCTTTGCGTCCTCCTTCATTGTCAGCCAGAAATATTCTGCCCGCAAAATTTTGGCCACCAAGGAGCCCGTCTTACTATCATCACTACAACACCCTTCATGTGTCTCCCTTAGCAAATATCGACCTTCCTCCCTCGTAACACATCTCAAGCGGGGTCCTGCATACGACCGTTTGTATAACACTCCTCCATGTTCGAAAAATCTCCTCATCACTTTTACCCCTCCCTCTCTCAACTCCTTTATTAACGAAGCTCTCCAGTCATCGACCTCCTCTATCTCGATCACCTCCCATTCGACCACACTCTTCTCCATGTACAGTAGAGTTACATTTCTACTCTTACAGTCGTCCAGACATTGTGCTATTTTGGATAACAGATCTGCTCAACCATTTTCCCCTCGAGATATCTGCACTAGCTCGCATGAGTTAAACTCCTCTCGCAACTTCTTCATCTCCTCTACATACTTCTGCATCTTTTCCTCCTTTATCTCAAAGTCCTCCTGTAACTGGCCAACCACCAGTTGAGATTCAGAATGCACTTGAATCTTTCGAGGTCCTCCCGCCATGGCCAATTGCATTCCTTTAATAACTTCCTCGTACTCCGCCTCATTATTCGACACCCGATACCCTACCTTGACTGCAAACTCCAGACTATCTCCTTTGGGTGAGATCAACACAATGCCCAAACCACCTCCAACCTTTGAAACCGAGCCATCCACGAACATCTGCCAAACTCCTTCTATTTCTTCTTCGGCCTTTGTACCCTCTTGGATGAAATCGGCTAGCGACTGCGCCTTGATCGCCCTCCTAGGCTCATATGTTATCGTATACTCGCTCAGCTCGACCGCCCATTTTACTAGTCGACCCGATACAGTGGGTCGACCTAACGTTTCTCCCAGCGGCATGTTCGTCCTCACCTTCACCTTGTGGATCAAAAAATAAGGTCGCAGCTTCCTCACCGTAACCACCACCGCTAAGGCACACTTCTCGATCTCCGAATATCTCCTCTCCACACCTTGCATCACCCTACTCACATAATAGATCAGAAACTGGACCACTCCCTCTTCTTGCAACAACACCAAACTCACCGTCGTTTCTCCGATGGATATGTATAACACCAGATCCTCTCCATGTACTGGCTTGGCCAACAAGGGTAAGTTGGCTAACACCTTCTGTAGCTCCTCGAACAACTTCTGCGCCTCCTCCGTCCATTGGAATTTTGAGCTCTTCCTCAATGTTCGGAACAGTGGGCCGCTCTTCTCCGCCACCTTCGAAATAAAGTGACTCAAACCCGCAGCTCGGCCCATCAGGTTTTGCACCTCCTTGACCTTTGTGGGCGGTTTCATTTCGATCACCGCCCGCACCTTTTCTAGGTTCACCTCGATCCCTCTCTTTGTCACCATATATCCAAGAAATTTTCCCTACTTCACACCAAAAGAACACTTAGACAGATTCAGCTTCATACCATACCTCCGCAAAGTTAAGAATGTTTCCTTCGGGCCGTATCGGCCTCCTCCTTGCTCTTCACCAACATATCATCGACATAAACCTCCATGTTCCTCCCAAGTTGTTGCTTGAAATTTTATCGACCAACCTTTAATACGTTGCTCTTGCGTTCTTCAGGCCAAAGGGCATCACCACATAACAATAAGTTCTCCTGCTCGTCACGAAACTCACCCTCTTCCTATCCTCTCGAGCCAAAGGAATCTGATGATATCCTTGGGACGCATCCACTAGACTGAGCAACTCACATCCTGCAGTAGAATCGACCAGCTGGTCGATCCTGGGTAATGGGTATAAATCCTTCGGGTACGCCTTTTTTAAGTCGCGAAAGTCAATGCACATACTCCATTTGCCCTCCGACTTCGACACCATCACCGTGTTAGACAACCACTCAGGGAATGGGATCTCCTTAACATGACCCGCTTTTAACAACTTCTCCACCTCTTGCTCAATCACCTTATCCATCTCCACTCCGTGATGCTTCCTCTTCTGTTTCACTGGCCTCACCGAGAGGTCGATATTCAACCTATCTCGATCACATCCACCTTGATCCCCTTTAACTCCTCTGTGGTATAAGCAAAGACATCTGCAAACTCCCTTATTAATCCAATCAACTTCGACTTCATAGGCTCCTCCAACTCATTCCCAATCCTAAACTTCCTTTCCTCAAAGCCCTCCTTCATTTGGATTTCCTCAATCTCGCCTCCTGGCTGCATATCTACTTTCTCCTTTCCTTTATCCGACTTCACCTTCTCTTCCTTCGACCTTGAACCTTCTGGTCGAATTAGTGTTCCCTCTTCTGACTTCTCCTGCCTCTTCGTGAGCTGCTTATTGTTGCTCACTATGGTTTGATAACAGCTCCTCGAAGTAATTTGATCCCTTGTGACCTCACCAACATTTTCAACCACCGCATATTTAATCCCTTGTGGTACGTCGACACGACCGCCTGGAATTCATTCAAACTGATCCTCCCCATAATGATGTTGTATGATGACTCCGCTCCTACGACCACAAACCTCACCATTCTCACTTTCCTCGTCGCTGCTTTCCCCAAAGCGACAGATAAGCTCACCTCTCCCATCGGCATCACCTCTCCCATCGGCATCACCTCTCTTCCATTGAATCCAACAAGGTTGTGGCCACCGGCTTTAGCTCGAGGTTGAGCTCCCTGGTTATCTGCACAAAACAATCATAAAACATGACATCAACCGAACTCCCGGTATCAATAAACACCCTCTTCACATCAAAGCCGGACACCTCCGCCGTAATCACCAATGCATCATTGTGGGGCAGCACCACTCCCTCAGCATTTTGTGCCCGAAAAACTTATCTCTGGCATTCGAGCAGTAATCCCCACATCCTCTCTCTTCCTCTTCATTGCTCGAACATGCCCTCTTCTCGTATTGTTTGAATCCCCATCAGTTTGTCCTCCAGAAATCATGTATATCGTCCCCCCTTCATAAGACTAAGATCCTCATGTCCTCCTCGATCCCTGCTCTCCTTCTCCTCTTGCCTCTATCACCTCTCCCTTCTCGAGACTCATCCTCCTCATCATCATCCCAATCACTCCTCTCTACCGAATCTTCTCGACATCTCCCCTTCTCCTTTCCCTTCACCTTATCCTGGTACACAAACTCCTTGAGATGCCCTGCCTTAATGAGACGCACTATCTCATCCTTGAGGTGCCTGCAATTCTCTGTTGTATGCCCATAATCCTTGTGAAAATGACACTACCTCCTTGACCTGGGCTGTGTCGGTCCCTCACGCCTTGGCCTAGGCCACGTCACATCCTTATCATCTATCTTCTTCTCATTGACCACCAACACTTTTCCCACCATCGCATTTAACGACGTGAAATTGTGGAATCGCTTTTCCCCTAAGACAGGTCGATCCTTCCACCTATCTTCACGCCCTCGATCGATCCTGTCACGCCCTTCTCTCCTGGGCGATCTTCTCCTTGGTGACACCCTCCTAGGCGAGTTCGCTCTCCCCTTCTTGGGCTCTGGGTGAGCCAATTCCTCCAACTTGACAAACTCCGCCTCCGTTTCCTCCATATGAACGTATTTCTTGCACCTCTTCAGCACCTCATCATAAGTACGAGCAGGGGTTTTGGCCAGAGACGTTCGACAAGGCCCTGCTCGTAAACTCCTTATCAATCCCCTGCTTTCACCTGATCCGCAGCCGAGGGAATCTCTAAACAGGTTTGATTATATCGACCAACATACTTGCGTAATGACTCCTTATCTCCCTGCCTCATCGTCATCAAAGTCAAATACGTATTTTCCCGGGCTACAGCACTTGCATATTGAGTTGTCAATTTCTTCGCAAAGTCCTCGAAATTTGTGATCGATCCATGAGGGAGCTGCTAAAACCAGTCGAGCGCGCCTCCTCTCATGGTCGACAAAAACACCTTGCAACTAATAGAATCAGAATAACCATGTAACACAACCATATTCTCAAATGCTCTCACATGCCTCGATGGTTCTGAAGTCCCATCGAACACAAAACTCATATCTCTAAAATTCGCTGGTAATGGTGCAGCCAGTATCTCTCCCGAGAACGGATGTCCTCGAGCATGCCTCTCTGGTCGACCAATCATAGCCTGCATTTGTCTCACCTGCTCCGCGAGTCTCTCCACTTCCCGATCTCACGGGGCTCTATCATCTCCACAGCTAGACACATCCTCCTCCGCCACCGTCGTCGGCCCAGTAGCCACTCGAGAGAGGCTCTGCGTGACCTGCTGGACCGCTTGTGCCGCCGCGTTCGCCATCATCTGTTGCATCTCCTGCCTGGTCATCACCACCTGCTGACCAGGAAGCTGCTCCTCCACCCGCGGTGCTGCTACTCCCTGCACCACCGCCCCTTGCTGCTACACCACGGCCAGATCTGGTTGTAACAGCGTCGGAACCGTCATCCCCTACATCCTGCGAACCTCCTGAGCTTGGCTTGAGCCCACATCTCCTTCTTGGTGCACCGGTGTAGCCCCTAAACCTTTAGGAACAGGCGTTGAGGTCACTGTATGCAAGGGTCTAGAGAAGCTCGGAGGGGGGCCTTCTCCAAACGGCCTTGTCGTCGTCCAAGCCTCATCAAATGACGCTTGCAGATTCAATCTGAATATTCCGTCCACCATAGCTACTAAGCTCAATAACCACAGCACACCACTTTTTGAATGAAAGTCCCACAGACGGCGCCAAATGGTAATACAAAGCACTCTGACCGGCTTGAAATCGGCTCGTCTTCCTCCTCCTCGCCGGTAGAATGTCGCGTACCTGCAAAGAACTCTCACACCGGAGGGGTTTTCCGGTGAAGAGCCTCCGATGCTTAAGTCAGTATATGTTTCACTCAGTTCTCAAAAGTAAAAAATGGATAAATCGTGTGTAACAAGAAAAGCACATTCCTATATATATAGAAGTGAGATACTTGTCTTAGGAGCTGCCCGGATTTGGTGAGATGTCTGCCCAGCGCTGCCCGGATCTCCCCGTCCGTACACACACTGTGTATGTGTGTGTGTCAGAGGTAGTTATCGCCACTATCGCGCTACACCAATGTACCCTCGCCACGTGCCCCTCTGAGCAGAGGGTAATTATTCCCTTGAATATTCCTTGGGAATTCCTGAAGAAGACCACGCATTTCCTCGCGTCTACATCACGCTCTCGATTGCTCTTCACTCACTGGGTGGTCGATCAGATGAGCTCTCCTATAGTAGGTCGACCCTCGACCAGATCTGCTACGCTATTCGACCACTTCCTTTCAATCTGCTATCGCTCGACCAACCGACATTGGGCTCGTATGACCGGCCTAGTGAACCGGTTTATTCTTTAGGTATAACGAATGAATTTGTTCTGCGCAAAACGCATGAGACCCCACTAGGGTAAAACGATCAGACAATGTAAATTTGTCCGGCGTAGAAAGGACAAGACCTTGTTGAGGTAATAAGTCCAGACAACACAAGTCTGTGCGGCACAAAGCGCTTAAGAACAAAAAGGATAAACAATCGGGTAACACAAGTTCATTCGGTTTAAAATGAGCTAAACACTACAAGGGAAAAATGACCGGACAACGTTAATTTGTCCGGTGCAAAATGAATGGAACCCCATAAGGTTTAAGCGACCGGGTGACGCTAATCGACCGAACGAAAAAACAAATAAATCCTATAAGGATCAATGACCGGACCACGTTAATCTATCCGGTAAAAAGCATTCATTCGCGTAACAAGGAAAATCCGATGCGAGCAAAATAAAGCGAAAGCTCAAAAGAAGTAAACATCCATTCAAGCGGAATCATAGCAGGAAAAACGTTCAAACATCCACAAATGAACTGAGGAATAAACCATCCTCAAAATCATAGCCTTAAACATTTTCAAATCAAAACTAAAACGGAAAAATTGTCTTAACATAAGCAATCAAATCACTAAAGGCGGTGAGCGCTCAGGCGGGAGGTGGTTGTTCGGTCTCGACATTCTCTTCGTTCTTCTCGGTTCCCTCGACGCAAATGTTCGCGTCTGGAATAGGACCCTCCGCCGTTGTCTCAGCAATGGATTTGGAAAAGCCACAAACAGTCTGTCGGCTGTTGAAAGTCTTTTCATCTTTATCCGCCACCACAGCCGCAGCTTTCATCTCCTCGCCCAGGCCGAGCAGATCAAACTTGATATCTCTTATCGCCTCAAGATCATCCAGGGTTTTACCACCGTGCCTCATCGTATGGATCACCCAATTCACCCCGAAGGCTGCGTTCAAGTCCATGCCGGCCAAGTAATTCCCTGTCTTTTTATATTCGTCAAAACCGGCGATGCGACCCTTCTCATAACCCTGCTCAAAAGAACTGCGGGTTTTGGATGACTCGGATAACTCAGCCTCCAACCTTTTCTTTTTCAGCTCAGTCGTCGCTAACTTCTGGTCGGCCACATACAGCTTATGCTCGGCCACACTCAGCCAGTCAGTAACATCCTTGATTTGGGTAACCAGTCGAACTTCCTCCATCCAGACAACTTTTAGCTCGCCCTCGAGCTCTGTGATTTTGAATTTCAGCAGGTTGGCTCCCTTGAGATCGTCTTGCAGCGCATGGATCTTGTCCTTACAAAGGGCGTGGTCGGCGACCAACCTCACCAATTCCTTGTGCATTTTTCGGAGCTCCGCCACCGCAGACGCCTGCATACAGAGAGAGCGGCCCAGACCACCGGCCGCATATCCTAACCTCTCAAAAGGCGTAAGGCTTAATGCAACCCACTCTGCATCCGCATCCCAACTCATCAGAGGGATCGCAGATGAATCCAGTATGTGCGGCGGCCAGTTGGCCATGTTCGGGACGTGCGGATTGCCAACCGATTTGAAACGGACGAACCAGTCATCTGCCACACCCTTGAGCCTCTCGAACCGCGCCGCCCTCGTTTGGTCAATGCGCAAATAAGTGTCAGATCCGTCCTGGTGGACATAGGCGTCCTTCTCCCCAAAGTGGTCAGTTCAGTCCACCGGTTCATTCGGACCAACTGTCGACCCTTGTTCACCGGCCATCAGAGGGATCGAACTCTTGGGAGTCGAAATATCAGCCGATTCACGCATGCGCTTTTTACCTCGGAGATGAGTGCTCAACAGCTGGTTCTCCTCTTCATCACCCGAAGACTCAATGAGCTCCACATCCGGTTCAACAATCGGGTCCTTCGCAACCTGCTTTTGGTCAGCTCTTATCTTCTCGAGCATCGCCAGACGGTCCATTTCAGCGGACGACTTCTGAACTTTCTGTTTCTTCCTGGATCCGAACACAACTTGCTTTCCTTTCAATTTTGAGGCCACTCTCTTTGCCTCAGTGTCCGTGGCCGCGCCTTTCAAATTGTTCAGGGGATAAAAGGCTAAAAAAGAATCGAAGTATTATAAATGGCTGACCGTCCGGGATAAAAGAAAAAACGACATTGTAGGGGAAAAGGAGAGCTTACTAGGAGTACCGGACGGTTCGCAATCACCCGAACAAAGACCGGCTGCAGATAAGTATGAATCTTGCACGAGTTTCGGTCCCTCCCTCTCCGATTCGTCTTTCTTCAATAGTTGGGTCAACCGGTCCACGAACGAATCTCTAAGCTCCGAAATGAACATGTTGTTTGCTGAAACGACGAACTCGACCTGTTAGTACGGACAAATATAACCGCGATTAGGGTGACCGAACAATGAAAAGCGATAAAAATAAACTAACAAATTTTAGAGACAAATCTAGTTAGAACGGTCAAAAATTTCGACGCCCCAGTATCTCCTGGGGATCTAGCGGTTTGCCAGTTTCGACCGACCCAGAACCAGGAGTGTTTGAACTTGCTAAGAGTTTCTGGGACTTTGAAGATCAAATCCTTGAACAGGGCGTCTCGCACGGCAACCGAAAATTGCCCAAATCATTTTCGAGATTCTTTAATGAGGAAGAGCGCACGGACATCGTCGCAGTTTGGGAATTCCCAACCTTCCTGATGGAACAACACGAGCAAGCTTATGATTTTGAGCCACGCGATTAGAGACACTTGACTAAAACCGAGTCCCCAATCCCGAAGATACTCTCACAAAATTCGAGGTAAGGGAAAACAGACTTCCGAAAGCCACAGACCTCTCAAAAACACCCACGTAACTAAGCAGCAGACAATGGATCCGCTCCCCTCGGTACGGGCGAACATGCGGATTTCCTTGGGAATCCAGATGGAGGTGCGAAGTTTAACTATTTTGCCATCGGTCATGTCACTAGATAGTTTCCCTAAACCGAATAAGGTCTGAGTCAGCCATTCGCGATACGGTCGGCGCCAATATCCATTGGGAGCCTCAACCACCGCCTGCTCGGCCAACAAATCTTAGTCTGGGCCCTCTTTCAGAAGGGGCATCCTCATGCGGCCCGTAGTGTCGCCTTGCGGAGCTTCTTCATATGGCTTCTCATTATTGCTCCCAGAGGAATTCGACATCTTACAAGGTGAAAAAGAAAGGAGTAGGGAAAAGGAATAGTCTTACCGAATGGATGTAGGCCTTGTTCGTTCTTAGAGCACTGAGAAAGCTAGAGAGAGAAAATGTTGCAGAGTAAGAAAAAACTTTCAAATTGGGTTTCACAGGTATTTATAGGCGTCGCGGTGAATTTTGAAGAGACACAATGATTAAAATTTGAAACGGTGCAAGCAGAAGAAACGTTTCACTTATGCCATTTAATTTCGCGAAACCAGTGAGGAAACGACACATAGCCTAGTGCAGTTGTTGTCGGCTAGAAATTCTGAAAAGGTGCGCCTTTTCATGAAACGGCGTTTAATTAATTCTCATCAGACCGTTCATCTCTATGTAATTACGAAAGCAGCTTCGGGAAACACATCCACTACGATTCCACTCATGTAACCCGAACCTGGGGGCCTTTGTACGGGGTTGAGACCAAACGGACAGAAAATTATATTAAATGAAAGTCCATCCGGGTTCGCAAGGAGAAACACAAAGAAACGAACCGAATGGGAATGGAGACCGAGCGAGATTCAGATATCATGTCTAACCAAAATTAATCATCACCATTATTTGTCCGTACGATACGCATTTAATGCAGCTGGATGCAGTAATCACGCATCTAATGGTGCTTAACAAGCAAGGACACGTGTCGTAACCCGGTCGAAATAGCTTTATTGAGATGGGATTGTGCAGTACAATAGCATTAAATATGGTGTGACTAAATATCAATTAATATCTTGTAAAGTGAAACAGAAAAAGGTAATCCCCAAAGTGAATTGTAACAAGTTCTCACACTTCCTATATAAGGAGCAAGAGGCAACATTAAATGCAATGAGTAAATGTTCTCATTAATACCACAAAAGTCACGAATAAAGCCTACATTCGTTCCGAATCATACACAAAATCCTATTCGTGCAGACCGAACAGAGTACACATTTTAGTGTGTAGTTCGAACACATTGTTGGTCATATTTTAGACATCCAACTATGCTAATGCACCCACAATACAACAAATTATACAACTCAGTGGTGGAGAATAATAACTTCCAAAAGAAGAATAAGCCAAAACAAAACATTCCCAACTGGGAGAAAAATATATGAACACTAAACACGCAAAAAATTAGATTAAAACCATTCCCTCAACCTGAAAGCCTCTCTAGGCAAACCACGACGGCAACACCTGCATCAGACCACCCACACAGACAAGGACACGACCCCTGAAGTAGATCTAGAAATTGCCGAACAAGCGTAACTAAATTTGAAACAAAATGGCCCTGCCCCACGCCCAGGCGAACGAGCCCCGACCCATAACCGGAGGTCCACGACTCAAACCACCCCCAACACCTCCGACAACCCAGCCACAAACCACAAATCACGAACCACGACTTCTCTGGTTGCCCCCTCAGACAACGCCGGAGGAAAAGGGGATACGAGAGTGAAGAGACCACCCAACCTCAGCCTCGACCCCCTCCTAGAGGATGATCAAAGTCGTAGCTAGCTCCCTCGGAACCAGTGAAAGCCCACCACCACCAATACGCCAGGGGAATCGTTGGACCTCCACCCTGGCACGGAGACTAGGAGAAGGCCGAGATCCACTCGGGACGATCCTCACACTCCACCGTTGAAAAATGAGTGGCCTCGAGCAACGATTCTCTAGGAACCAAGCCGCACGGCTCAGTGACGGCCGCCGTTGTGAAAGCCCAGACGATTTCCACTGGGAAGGTGCAAGTAAAGCTTAATAAGGGTTTAAAAGAAATGTGGATTTTCTTTTTTCTTCACCCAGGATTATTTCGATCTTATTGACTGCAACTTTAATGTGTTTTTTTTATGTTTAAATTATGGATCTTCAGTGGATTGAGTTTGACTTGTTAAAGAAAGAATCTTGCAAAAATATTATTTCACTATATTCAAAGTTTCTCCTTCTTACAATATTTATATAAAATCGTTAGTTTTTCTGTTAGGTTGACTTAACTATTAAACCAACACACTATTTTTATAAACATGTACTTTCATTTCAAAATATCTTATTATAAATAGACGTATGACAAAGCATGATATTTGATTGTATAAGTATGCAATTTTTTTTATAAAGTATAATAGGACGATTCGTTTAATTGTTAAATTATTTCATACAAAAACTTTTAATATTAAATTATATCACTATATACATACCGAATGTCTATTCACGAAATATCCCATGCAAATTTCATTAATGGTTCTTTTGAGTAAACGATTTTCTGGCAATTCCAAGTTCATATATATACATCATAATTAAAAGTTAAATATCGGATAATTATATTATATAAAAAACTTTTATAATCGTGGATATCGTAATTGTTATTATTATTGCTTGAAGGGATACACAATGTTGCCCCACAAAAAAGACGAGCAAATACTTCAAAAAATAAAAATAAAAATGAATGATATGTTTCTCATGGAATGTGCAATCAACGAACATACTAACTAATTTTTGTCCGGAACTTAATATTCCTTTTATCATACTGCAGGGTGTTTTGTTTTGAAATCAAAACTATTTTTCTTTGTTTATTTTCCCCGTTGGCTGCTCACATAAACTAATAGTATTCTTCCATTAATTGGACCCGAAATATTCTCCGAAAATGTTTTAGACCATTTAAATGTTGTGTCGCAAGAGTTATAAGCTAGAAATAATAATAATATTCATAATAATAATAAAATAATAATAATAATAATAATAATAATGTACTTTGGAAAGTATAGAAATCGATATAACATAAATTATGGAGATGAGAGAGAGAGAGATAGAGGTCACGGACATATATCATTCGAGGCCTTATGCTGACAGCAACGTCTAAATAAAGTAAATTACAAACTATTTCACAAGCACAATAGTGTCGTGAAGCAAGAATCCAAAAATCAAGCAGATTCCAAAGGATGGATTTAATTTGCTGTAGTAGCATGTGTTTGTGGTGAGAATTCAGTTTGGATGCATCTTTGTTTCTATTATGTACACGCATCATTATTCATTAGCCACTCGTGGGTTATATATCCAATTTAGGACACAAAAAACAATGATCTATTATCATTTTACAATTCCTATTTAATTTTATGTATGTGAAGGTGCACTTTTGGTGATATATGTTGCCTATCTAGAGCTACCAATAAGCTTCCAACCTTTCACGGGCTATTGACCTTGCATAATGATGATGTTTTCGTCTTCCTAGTTCTTTTCAACTTTGATGAGCAATGTCGTGCTAAGTTATTAATATTGGTAATGTTGACGGACGTTTCCGGTCAACGGTTAAAAAGTCAAGCAATGGAAAGAAAAGTCAGAAAAAGACGAAGAAATGCGGTTTAATCACGGTTTTATTAACGGGTCACGAGGTCGGCCTCTCGTACGAGGTCGGCACTTGTGATATACTTATATTGCTTACAAGAGTTTCTTACAAGTCTTTTAGAGAGAGAAAATATGAGTTCGAGTAGTTGGGATTCAACAACCCAAAAATAAATGAGGGGGCTGCTATTTATAGGGGACTTTAATGCGGCACTGTTCGGATACTGTTCAACGATCTTGTCGTACAGTAATTCAATGGGACAAACCGGCGCTTCTCTGACTGATTGGGAGTGATTTCCGGATTCTCCAATCATTACCTGCCATACATTTAATGCGAACGTGGGCTGCATTAAATGCGGACACGTTTTGGCTGAGCTGGACGTCCCATCGGCAATCATTCGTAGACAAGTGGCATTATTTTATTGTATTCGACGTCGTACTTCTATCAGGAGCCGCCCTTGTGAGACTCCGAACAGGGTGCCGACCTCATAGCCACATGGGTGAGGTGCCGATCTCGGGACTTGTTCCTCCCGCCGTTCCAGACGACTTTAACTCTCATTCAGCTCGGCACCCACGTGCGGTTTTGGTGACCGGCTCCTTCGGCTCGGACCGGTACCTATGTTGGGTCCGGACTCGGATATTAACATACAGGCCCCCGAGCTCAGGTGAGGTATATCGGGCCTCTCCTGAGGTCGTCTTCAATCGGTTGGATCTGAGTTGGGCCCATCGAGTTCGTGCCCGACCCTTCCCGAGGTCGGCATCTTCACCACACTTGGGCGTTGCAGTTAGTAAGCAGAGACGTGGGGTGAAACGGCAGGTAACCGAAGACGTGGGGACGTAACGGTTGAATAACGTGGAAGCGCGTTAACAGCGTTCACACAGGAGAGGGGGGGCACGTGGCAGGTTCAGGGCCAAGCATTTCCGAAGGGTCGTAACGGTTGACTAAGGGAGATGACGGTTACCTTGTCCAGGACACTTCAGTTACTTGAAACCGTTTCGAATTTTGAATTTTAAAAACCCTGTCCACGTGTCCTCGCCTGATTGGTTAGGAGATCTTATATATATCTCTTTTCCAGACATTCCTTTCACTTTTCCCAAGGGCTTTCAGAAATCTCTGTTCTTTTTTCGGATCTGTCCTCTGAACTTCTGCGATTTCCGAGCGTGTCCCAAGAACTTTCCGACGACGATTTCCGGCCACCCTTCGGTAATTTTCACTTCTCCCTTATTATATTCTTTTCTTCTTCTCGCTCCTTCGACTGCGATGTCTTCTTCCCCGAAATCCGTTAGTGACGGCGGCGACTTCACCGGCGAGGGCGACGACACCTTCCGGCAGGCGGGAGTTATCTTAACCGCCGTTCCTATTTCAGTGATTCGGCCGGATCCTTCGTTGGTCGAAACCACCTCCGGTGGCGGAGGCGCTGGACCCAACCTTCCCTCGTCACCGCTGCGCGAGGGTAATGATGCCGACCCGGACCCTTTGGCTGCAGCTGATGATGATGACGTCGACCTCGATTTTCTGGACACCGACTCCGATGTCGATCCGGATCTAGTTGATGAGACCCTTCAAGGGGAAACCGGCGGTCGGGAGCGTGTCCCCATGGGGGACGCGTCGTTCGACGCCGCTCTCGAGGCGGTGACCGCCGTTCCTCCGGGGTTTTGGCGTCGACCTGAGCGGATCCGGGCAACACCGAGTCTGGCGACGGCCTGGAACACAGCGTCGATCCTGGATGACGCCGATCTGGCTCAGCTGAGGGGAAAGTTCAACTTCGGCCCCGGTGTTCGGCTGTTCGCACCCTATCCCGGAGAGAGGATTCATTGCCCGCCGCCGGGCTGTATAGGGGTCTACCGTCACAGCATCCACTTGGGCCTTCGATTCCCCCTGCCCGGTGCTCTCAACGATATTTTGAGCGGGCTTGAGGTCGGCATTAGCCAATATGTGCCGACGGTATTTGCCCGCCTGATGAGCCTGATCGTTATGTACCGTCGCGAGGGTTGGGCCGACCCCTCCGACGACGAGGTGAGGTCCTTGTTCGCTTTCAAACGCGCCGGTGAGACCGGCAACTACTACAGCTCGGTACTGCCCGGCATTGATAAGACGTTGGTGGCCAAATTGCCCGAGACCCTACACGGCTACATGCCGCACTGGTTCTGGGTCGGCGGCGCGTGGATGACCCCGAACGCTACTCGGCACCCGCCTACTCATTTTATTTCTCATACTCGTAAGTTCTTTGTTCTCGTAGTACGTCATCGACTGATTTTCTTTCCTTTGTGCTAACAGGTCGTACTTTGCGTTTTCAGTCCATACTCACAACTCGGCTCTCAGTCCACGTTTGGCTGCGCGGCTTAGCACTCTGCTAGCACGGGACGTTGAGGATCGACGTTACTCAAACCTGATCAAGGAAGAAGTTCTCCTCGATCACAACCTCAGCACCGAGATTGTTAACAAGTCTTTCGAACCAGGTAGATCCTTACCTCGGCTCGGCACTTCATTTAACCTTTTTAGTCTCCTATGCCTGCCCGGTATTAATCGCGCCCTTTATTTTTTGCAGTCTACTACCCTCTCCTCAGGCTCAAGGGATTCGAGTCTGTGAAGGCTGCGAACAAACACCGCCGCAAGCATCCAAATCCACTCAAGACGAAAACGAAAGCTGCTATGTCTGGCCGTCTGAATCTTGCCAAGAAGAGGGCGGCGCTCAACAAGGAGCCAGCCCCGAAAGCTACCGACGTGCCGACCACTGCGGAGCCGAGCACCGTCCCTGCTGTCCCCCAGGCCCCTCGCGCTCCGGCACCGGAACCGCGCATGACGAGGCGGCGGGCTCGCGAGGCACCGAGCTC